>BPLS01020624.1:13289-30186 GCA_019656275.1 Rhododendron kiyosumense | reverse complement strand
TGGAAAGAATTGTGAAAAAATGTAAGAAAATTCTTGGGGCGCGTAAGTGGGTGAAATGACTGTGGGAGAGGCTGTAGAGATTAGTTCAAGGTGTGCGCAAATTGACCCGAGGCACCTTGCAAAAAAAAAAAAAAAAAACCTAGAAAATGATAGTGAGAATTGAATGGGCAATGTAATTGTCGTGTGCAATTTGAAGTGATGGAGTACGGGGGTGTTCCACTTTTCAAAAAAAGTAATTTTTGGAAAAAGAAGGTAATTTCAAATTCAAAAATCATGTATTTTCACAAATAATTTTTCTACTAATATGGATCTTGTTCGATAGATCTCATTAAGATCTTTTAAACGGAACTGTGGGAGAGGGCGGCGAGAGGCTGTAGAGATTAGTTCAAGGTGTGCGCAAATTGACCCGAGGCACCTTGCAAAAAAAAAAAAACAACCTAGAAAATGATAGTGAGAATTGAATGGGCAATGTAATTGTCGTGTGCAATTTGAAGTGATGGAGTACGGGGGTGTTCCACTTTTCAAAAAAAGTAATTTTTGGAAAAAGAAGGTAATTTCAAATTCAAAAATCATGTATTTTCACAAATAATTTTTCTACAAATATGGATCTTATTCGATAGATCTCATTAAGATCTTTTAAACGGAGCAAAAAAATTAAAAAAATATTTTTCATTTTCATTATATTTAAATTTGAAATTACCGGTTTTTCCAAAAAGTATTTTTTTTGAAAAGTGAAACACCACCTACTATAGATAGTATGAATTAATTGATTAAAATTAAAGGAATTAAACTATGAATATGTCAGCAGATTGATATCTATATTATAAAACAGAACGGTTTTCTATCAAAATTCTACACATACAAACAGAGCACATTCTACAACCGTTCGATCGTACTTAGTGATAAGGTTATAGCCGTTGGATTGCCATCTGATGCCGCGATTGAGACAATCTTCGGCTGACTTGCAATTGTGCTCAGAAGGTAATATTGGTTATTTAAAAGGCGAGATTGCTTTATAATTAAGCAACATACGTTTTAAAAAATTTAGTGCATGCCCGATAAGGAAAGAGTCAAGGAGAGAGGGCCAAATCAATAATCAATCTCGGTAATATTGGTTATCCGGAAAAAAGGTAATGAATCCTTTACTTTCTGTAGGGAGGTACTCCCGAACAGATAAGATTAGTCGCCGAACACGTGATGTGTTAGGAACACGTGGCAGGCACGATAAGTTTATTGCCAGGCAGTACGATGAGCGGCGATATGGACCAGTGACATGTGAAGCCATTGGTCCAGACAGTCTGTTCGGCTGCTGAGGTCAAAAGACATGTGAAGTCATTTGACCAGATATAACAACGTGGACCAGTTGCATGAGAGGTCATTGGTCCAGGAGGACTATTCGGCAGAGAGGAAGCCGAACAGTGGAAAAAGTTGCCCTAAGTCGTGACGTGGCAAGAATACTCCAGAATGGTAATATTCCGTAAAAAGGATAAGATCCCGAGTATATAGGATCAAAGCTAGAGACCCAACGTGAGTGGGGTGTTCGGATAATTATGGGAAAGAATCCCAAAAGGACTGAGAGTCCCATAAAGGTTGAGCTTTTGCACAGATAAGGGAATGAGAATCCTGAAGATACTAGGTTTCCTATACGAGGTGGGAATCCTAGGGCAACAGGGGTGCTTGGGGTGCAAGCATCCGTGAGCCTATAAATACGAGGTAAGCCTGGAGGTAAGAGGTACGCAATATTTGGCCATCTCATATAGCTTTCCTACTGATAATTAGGGTTTCTGACTAGTACGTGATACTAACTTAAGCATCGGAGGGCCTTTGCCACGAGAGGCAAAGGTGCGCTCACCCCTTGTCTATCTTGCAGATTAGGGTTCCGACGAAGAACTAGGGTTCCGGTGTAGAGGCACGTGAAGCCGCTTCAGTTTAGTGTTGTTCAGAACGCTAATTGTTTTCATCCCCCTACAATTGGCGCCGTCTGTGGGAAACGAACAAGTTCGTGAAAACATAACCATGATGGAAGAAGATCCAACCACGCCGTTCGATCCAAAGAACCAGTTAACTGGTGGAGGGGATAAATCTCCACCAGGAGCCCCAAGAAAGCCCGCTGGAAGAGAGGACAAAGCTGCTACTGGCTCCACGAGAAGGAGCAAGTCCTACCGAAGAGAAGCATCGGTGGACCGTTCAAAAAGTGTCCATAACAGTGAAGATATCCTCGACATAAAGAGGAAAGAAATTGAGGAGTACGCTCGTTTGATTAAGAGGCGAGAGTACGAGATACGAGAGCTACAGCGGGTACGAGATCACCCGGAAGACTCCGGACTTTCGCGAAGGAGTTCTAGAGAAGATAGGAGGGCTTTGCTAGTCCATAAACAGCCCCATTCACGAGAAAGAAGAGGCAGGAGTAACAGTCCTACCACGAAACGGTGTGAAGCTTCCCCACGAAGGAAGAGAAGCAGAAGTAGAGACCGCACGCCAGAAAGGCGAAGGGCTTCTTCACGAAGAAGAAGGAGCAGAGAACGAAGTTCCTCATCTGAGGAAAAAACGAGGAAGCATCACCGTGACAGGTACGAGAGACCTGATGCTGACTGGGCCAAAGCCAAGGCTCATAAGACAATTGAAAAGGAGGAAGGGACGGTGTCCGCACGAGAAGCGGCACGTAAAGCCCTAAGTAACATCGCAGCCTCCCCGTTTGCGAGGAGGCTGCAGGAGGCCAGGCTGCCGAGCAGAGTGAAGCACGGAGCGTTCGTGCTTTACGAAAGAAACACGGACCCTGTGTCTCACATACAGCATTACCAACAGGCCATGTTCATGCACGATGGTGATGATGCCATTCTGTGCAAAATGTTCCCATCAAGTCTTGGCAAGGTGGCCCTGAGCTGGTTTCATAAACTAGCACCACGATCCATAAAAGGATGGGGCCAGTTGGCAGAGGAATTCACTGCTCGGTTCTTAACAAGCAGAAAGGCCCCAAAGACTTTTGAGAGTCTATCCACTATGAAACAGGCGGAAAGCGAGCCGATCAGAGATTATGCAAAGAAGTACTGGGAAACTTTCAACGAGATTGAAAGTTGCAGTGAAGAGTACGCCATAGAAACCTTCAAAATTGGTTTGCCTGTTCGGGGAGAACTGCGCCGCTCATTGAATAAACATCCGGTGGCTACGTTGGCAAAACTGATGGAGCGAATAGAGCAGCACGCCAGAATGGAAGATGACATACTCCGCGAGGACGGCAGGGTTGCTGCCGAAGAGCCCAAGACGCCAGCAAAGAAGGCGGACAAGCCTGAGCCCAAAACATACAAGGAGCGCAAAGAGTACGGGCAGGCTAAGAAGGAGCCGTACAAGGAAAAGCAAGCCCCAGACCCCAAGTCCTTCTTTTCTATCACTACTGTTTGGAAGGAGCCAATTTACAGGATTCTTTATCGAATAAAGAATCAGCCGTACTTCAAGTGGCCTCCAAGTCTCGGCGGAGATAAAGATGCTAGACGTGCTACGAATCAGCATTGTAGCTACCACAAGGGTTGGGGCCATATGACTGAGGATTGCGAGATGTACAAGAAACACCTTGATGATTTGGTCTCTCGGGGCTATCTCAAGGAGTACATCCAGGAAGACCCCAAGGAACAGGGGAAGGCCATGGAATTGGATTACGAGCAGAATCCAAAGGGAATAATCCATATGATACATGGGTTGGCAGCACCTTATACGAGAAATGAGGTTAGACTGTTGCAAAGGCAGTTTAAGCACGATCAGCACGTGATGCGATTGGGCAGTAAAAGAGGACGAGAGAATGATGTGTGCAATGAAAGCATAGCCTTCACAGATGATGATTTGGGAGAGGTCCAGATACCTCATAATGATGCTCTGGTCATGACCCTACGAGTTGGGGAGTATGACATTGAAAGGATCCTAGTGGATTCAGGAAGTTGTACAGAGGTGATGTACTACGATGCGTTCAAGAAGCTTGGACTGTCCCAGACAGATTTGGAACAGTCCACAACACCATTGATTGGGTTTGGTGCAGGGGCAGTCTGGCCCCTTGGAAAGGTGACCCTGCCTGTTCGGGCGGGTTCAGTTGTTTTAAGGACGGATTTCCTGGTTGTGGATGTCCCCTCTTCTTATAATGCGATTATAGGAAGAACCTGGTTACACAAGATGAGGGCAGTCTCCTCGACTTACCATCAAATGGTGAAATTTCCAGGATCCAATGGCATCGAATCAATCAGGGGTAACCAGAAAGCGGCTCAACAATGTTTGATCTCCATCATTAAGAAGGCCCCAAAGGCCCATCATGTTCATACACTGGAAGTGCCAGATCAACCGACTATCGAGGATGTCGGAAGAAGCCCGGCTGATAAGGTGATCGAGGGTTTGGAAAAGATTCAGATCAACGAGGCTGATCCTGAGAGATATTTTTTGATTGGGGAATCACTACCCTCAGAGGAAAAGACCGAATCAATACAGTTTCTGAAGGAATATGTTGATGTGTTTGCATGGGTACCAGAAGAGATGCCTGGTGTGGATGCTGACATAATCTGTCACCATCTGAATGTTGACCCTCAGCATAAACCAGTTATTCAGAAGAAGCGTAGGGCTGCCGTGCAGCACGTGGATGCTGTTGTTGAAGAGGTTAATCGATTGCTTGAGGCAAAAGCAATACGCGAGGTTCACTACCCTGAGTGGCTATCCAACACCGTAGTCGTGAAGAAAAAGAATGGAAAGTGGCATGTCTGTGTGGACTTCACAGACTTGAACAAGGCCTGCCCCAAAGATAGTTTTCCCCTCCCGAGGATAGACCAGTTGGTTGACGCAACAGCTGGCTACGAGCGAATGAGTTTTCTTGATGCGTATCGAGGATACCATCAAATTGCTATGTATGGGCCCGATCAGGAGAAGACGTCTTTCATCACCCCACGGGGTTTGTACTGCTATAGTGTCATGCCGTTTGGGCTAAGAAATGCAGGGGCGACGTACCAAAGGCTTGCGACTCTCATGTTTAAGGAAT
Source organism: Rhododendron kiyosumense (assembly GCA_019656275.1). NCBI lineage: Eukaryota > Viridiplantae > Streptophyta > Magnoliopsida > Ericales > Ericaceae > Rhododendron > Rhododendron kiyosumense. The sequence continues at coordinate 25,178 of BPLS01020624.1, read as the reverse complement.
TGCTCGGGAAAACTATGGAGGTTTACATAGACGATATGGTGGTAAAAAGCCGAGACAAGCGAGGGCATATCACAGACTTGAGAGAAGTCTTTGAGATCTTGAGGAAATACAAATTGAAACTCAACGCCTCGAAATGTGCGTTTGGGGTTGGTTCTGGAAAATTCCTAGGGCACTTGGTGACTATGAGGGGAATTGAGGCTAACCCAGATCAGATCGCAGCCTTGCAGAAGTTGCAAAGTCCCAAAACCACGAAGGAGGTTCAAAGACTAACCGGGATGGCTGCAGCCCTCAATAGATTCATCAGCAGATCGAGCGACAAGTGTAGGCCCTTCTTTCAGTTCTTGAAAAAAAGGGAAGGATTTGAATGGGGAGTAGAATGTGAGCAAGCTTTCCAGGACCTGAAGAAGTATCTGGCTGAGCCACCACTTCTGTCAACCCCACAGCCAGGTGAGTCCTTAATTTTATACCTAGCTGTTTCTGAGCATGCTGTGAGTGCAGTCCTGTTAAGGGATTTGGGAGTTGAGCAAATCCCAATTTACTATGTTAGCAAGACATTGCTAGATGCAGAAACGAGATATCTGCCTCTAGAAAAACTTGTCCTGGCACTTAGGACAGCAACGAGAAAGCTGCCACACTACTTCCAGAGCCATAGGGTTGTAGTGTACACTGAGTTTCCACTGAAGTCACTGCTACGAAAGGCAGATTTTTCTGGAAGAATCTCGACATGGTCTGTCGAGTTGAGTCAGTATGATATTGATTATCAACCACGAACAGCAATCAAAGGCCAAGTGTTGGCTGATTTTGTGGCAGAGTTTTCTCCCACAGTAGCTCCCCTGCCTCCTACGAAAAAAGGACAGGAGAGTAGAACACTGTCCACGAGGGACAATATCTCAGCCGAACAGGATGGCACGGAATGGAATTTATTCGTTGACGGATCAGCTTGTAATACAGGTTCAGGAATTGGTGTTGTTCTCTTTCCTCCTGGAGGAATTATGATAGAACTATCTGTTCGGCTCGGATTCAGTGCGTCGAATAACGTTGCGGAGTACGAGGCACTCCTAGCTGGATTAAGAAGTGCGAAGACTCTGAAGGCAAAAAGAGTTAGGGTGCATTGTGACTCGCAGCTTGTTGTAAATCAACTGTCCGGCGAGTATCAGGCTCGGAATGAGAAAATGGCAGCATACGTGGAAGCCGCCAAAGATTTACTTGACACCTTCGAGAGGGTCCACATTGAACAAATAAGTTCCGGACAGAATGCACATGCCGATTCATTGGCATGGCTGGCTGCAGCGGTCCCAACTGAACTCAAGCGAAGAGTTGCAGTTGAGCATCTGAATGAGCCGAGCATTGGTAGAAGTGTGGAGTTAGTATTGGAAGTGAACCAAGGTCCAAGTTGGATGGACCCCATCGTGGAATTTTTACGAGACGAAATACTCCCCGCTGACAAGAAGGAGGCGCATAAGGTCAAAATCAAGTCTGCACGGTTTTGGCTTTCCCCAGAAGGGAAGCTTTACAGAAAGTCCTTCACAGGCCCATATTTGTTGTGCGTGCACCCCGAGATGGTTCAGAAATTTCTTCATGAAATACATGAGGGAACATGTGGGAGTCATGCTGGGGGAAGATCCATTGCCCACCGAGCAATTACCCAAGGTTATTGGTGGCCTCATATGCAGGAAGATGCAAAGATGTATGTTAAAATTTGTGAGAAATGTCAGAAATTCTCACCAATGATTCGAACACCTGCGGAGGATTTGGTGCCTTTGACAAGCCCTTGGCCGTTTGCTCAATGGGGAATGGACATCGTGGGTCCATTGCACAAAGCAACTGGGAACCGAAAATTCCTTTTAGTTGCAACGGATTATTTCACCAAGTGGATTGAGGCTGAACCACTGGCCAAAATCACCGAACCCATGGTTGAGAGGTTCGTGTGGAAGAGTATTATTACTCGATTTGGAGTTCCTTATTCTTTGATCACAGACAACGGGTCCCAATTTCAAAAGAAATTCAAGGCGTTTTGTGCCCAATATGGAATTCGAAATTACTATTCAACTCCAGCCTACCTTCAGAGTAATGGGCAGGCAGAAACGTCTAACAAAACCATTCTTGATGGGATCAAGAAGAGGTTGGATAAAGCCAAGGGGAAATGGCCTGATGAATTGCCCCTTGTTTTATGGGCTCATAGGACAACACCTAGGAGGTCTACGGGAGAGACCCCCTATTCGTTGGCATACGGTACAGAGGCAGTTATACCTCTAGAAGTTGGACTTCCAACCAACAGAACTGTGTTGGTTGAAAGTGGGGGCAATGACAGGGCCCTTGAAATTGAGCTTGACCTCGCCGAGGAGAGGAGAGAAAGGGCCCTGGTCCATTTGGCCTCGTACCAGGAACAGCTGATGAAGAGCTACAATAAGCATGTTCACCCACGAGAATTTAGTGTTGGGGACCTTGTACTACGGAAGGTGCTCGGCAACACCAAGGTAGCCAACGAAGGCAAGCTAGGGGCCAATTGGGAAGGCCCGTATCGGGTAACAGAGATTGTGGGCATTGGGGCCTACAGGTTGGCTGATCTGGACGGCGTCCCAATTCCGAGGCCATGGAATGCTCATAATCTGAGAAAATTCTTTGTTTGAAAGAATTTTAGTTTTGTTTCACCACGTGATTGTGTGGGAATTACGAATACAATCCCCTTCCGTTTCTTATTTTTAGTTGTAAGGGGTACGAATAACGCCCCCTTAAGTTCAGTCTATGAATAAAGACACTCTTTTCTTCACAATATATTCAGCTTTTTGAAATATTTGGTTTGTAATATGAATACTGATTTTTCTTTTCATTATTCATATTGGGGAGCATGGGATTGGCACGAACGCCATATATGAATACACCTATGCTTGATAGCTTAAGAATCGCGCACGAATAAACGCTAAAGTATGAGAAACTTTTAACAAATGTACCCCAAGTATGAAAACACTTGGGATGCATACAAAACACAAGCAGTTGTTCGGGTACAATCATTCGAGCAAATGATTGTGCTAAAGAGTATGAGATACTATAAGTCCGAGAAACTTACTGCTAACTGTTGTAATTAAATTCGATTTAAATTCAAAAGGATTTTGATCAATATCTGGTATGAGATACCTCAAGTACGAAATACTTATGGAATGCCTAAGTACGAATATACTTAAATCTAAGGCTTGCATACATCAAGTACGAAATACTTGATTCTGTAAGGTATAACGAGACACGTCTTAGTAAGTATGAGAAACTTACCCCAAGTATGAAAAAACTTGGGATAAATATAGAACACACGCGGCTGTTCAGGTTCGTATACAAACATTTGAGGCCTGCATACGTGAATATGCAAGAAATCAAGTACGAAAGGTTTGGTTCTGTGTCTTAACAGAAGACAAATAAATTTAAGTTCGAACATACTTAAGAAAAGATTAAAAGCACGAGCTGTTTTGAAACAAAAGTACGAGATACCTACACAAAAGCCACGAAGGGCCGTGCAAACAAGATGAAATCCACAGTCACGCCACGAAGGGCCAAGTACTAGTTCATCACAAGCCAGAAAGAAAACAAAAAAAGAGATGTCAAAGTCAGGTGCCTCGCAGGGCTGAAATAAACTACGGTCTCGCTGGACCTGCATTTGACTGTTCGGGGGAATTGATCTTACCCATCGGATACCTTAATCCAGGTTTTGGATCTCAGGAAGCACATCCACCGTGACATCTTCGGTGGCATTGCCTCCTTCCTCAATCGCAGGTTCATTGGCAGCCTCCTGGGCTGATGGCTGTTCGGTCCCTGGCCCCTGCGGCTCCACCTTGGTTGCTTCATTAACTTCAGCAAAATCATCAATTTGCTGGTCTACATCATCAGCAAGGCCATCGTCTTGCTCCTCAGTCGCTGCAGCACAGCTGCTGGGAAGATCATTCTCAACCCACAAGGGAGAGTCTTCTGCAACCCCCACCTTGGCCAAATAGGCCTCCCAGCTTGAAGCCCAAATTTGATCCTGGATGGCTGGCATCTGCTCCACGTAGCTAGCAGTTGTGGCATCAAAGCCCTTCTCATATCCAGCTTCATATCCAGCATCAAAAGCGGCCTTCTTGGTATTATCAATTTCAGCCAAAGCCTGCTTGAGGTTGTCCTCAGCAATGTCGAGGTTGTTCTTAGCCTCGGAGTAATCAGACTTGGCGTTGTCTCTCTCCCTCTCGAGCCTCGAGATTGTTCGGAGCAACCTTGTGTTGTCCGTTAGCAGCTTGACTCTCTCGGTCTCGGCTTCATTGAACTTGTGACCCAATGTCATCATCTTTTGAATAAGCTGTACAAACAACAAACAAAGGGTTAAAGCAGGTCCTAACCAAGGGACATTATTATGAAAGGGAATGAGTTTACCTTAATCCCGCTCACAAGACCAGTGGAAACGAGCCTGTCTGTTGGGGAGGCAGCTTCCTTCTGCATATCCACAGGCAAGGATAGAGCCTGGGCCAAAGCCAGTGCAGTCTCCGAGGAGCTGGCACTGTCCCCGACGTGAATGGGGCGATCACCCCTGATAAGTGTGGGGGCCCACGTTTGGGGGAGTACTTGGAGAGGGGGTGATCGAGGTTCGCTGACTCCTGTGTCAGCCGGCACGTCAGATGAAGAAGGGTCTTCGGCCCTTGGGCGTTTGTCCCTGTGAGCATCATCAGCACCAAGGGAACTGTCACGTTCAACGGTTGGTGAGGATGACCTCGTGGACCCCCCTCTGGTGCGACGAGATCGTGGGGGAGCGGCCCCGGTGGACGCCACCCTAGAGGCACCACCGCGTCCCCTGGCCGGGACAGTTAAGAGGGAGCTGAGGTTGAGTGGCTGACGAGCCATTGTACCTGGTTCTGGGGAAGATCGAGAGTAGCCCGAGGAGGATGATTGGCTGGTGATGCCAACGGGGATAATCTGCTCGGTCTGTTGAACAGGTACGACTTGCCTTCTCCTTGATCTCCGGAGCACCACACGAGTCGTGGGAACGCCTACGGGTATAGTCACCTCACCCGGCTGTCCGGCAAGCGTGACCTCGGCCTGCAACCTTGGACTTTGAGTTTGGGGAGCTGTTGAAGTGGAGGCCCCGCTGGTGCTCGGGTTAGCTAACCTCCTGTCTATAAAGCCTTTGTAAGAGGGGTCGTAACCTAGAAGCACGTGGGCGTCACGACCCCGACCATAATGTGGAGAGCCTGGTTCCCCTTTGTATCTTAAGATCCGGTTGATCTCTGCTGTTCGGACGTAGCTGGGCTCAGCTCTTGGACGCTTGTTTGCGTTAGTAGCTGCACGGCAGAGAGCACAATAAAGGTTAGAAACTATAACAGAAAGTTAGACAAAAACTACGAAGAAAAATGGAAAAAGGAGCATACGTGGGTAGCCCCATATGTGGGGGCAGTGGAAGCCAACCACTTGGCCGTCTTCGCCTACTGGTTCGAATGCTCCAGTGACGTAGAGAAAGTCGATCTCGTGATCGCGAGCAGAGTCTGGTAGATTGAGCACGAGACGCTTCTCTGCTTTCCTAACTTTCAGGTAGAAGGTATTGTAGTCGGTGTTTAGCACGATGCTATACCACCACTGGATATCCCAAATCCCTAGTTGGGTCCCCAATATTCTGTTCAGAGCTACTACCCCCATTACTAGCCTAAAGAAGTTTGTGGAAACTTGCATTGGTGTCAGTCTGTACCAATTTAGAACCTGGCGGAGTAAGGGATGGAGGGGGAATCTAACTCCCCCCTCGACAATGGCAACGATGGGAATGCACATCCTATCCCATGTGCCCCCATCTCTATTTGCGTCCAATGGGGCGAGTTCAAGCCCTACATTGTCAGGGATGTTATAATCCCTCCTAAAAGCCGCCATGGCTGGCGGGGTCTCACAGAGTTTTCTAAATTTCCCAGGTTTTGGGCCACTATCATCCATATTCGCCATTTGAATATGTAGGAGAAAACTACGAAACAGTCAAAATCTAATAGGGATTCGAATAAATCCCTAGGGAATGGATGAGCCAGAGAAAAAGAGCTTACGACGAGAGGGATCAGAGAACCTTACTACGACGATGTCTGAGGTCGCAGACGGCGGCGATGGCGTTTCGAGTCGCTTGAGCAGAAAGAGACGACAGAAGGGTTTGAATTTCATAAAACCCAAATGAAACCCCTTTTCAGAGGTTTAAGGGTTGGAGACGGAGACGAAACGTCTCTCTCCACGCGGTTACGAGTTAAAGTAACGGAAAGCGGAGTTTACGCTAAACGACGTTTGAAAAACGTCAGTTCAAAATTAAATGCAAGGCGTACGAGATACCCCACGTGGACTTATTACCCCGAAACGGTATAATGACAAAGCCGCCAAGAATATTGAAGGGCATTAAGCATGATGACTGCCCGGGGCTGGACGAATATGGTCCAGAACTGTTGTTTCTAAAAAGCCCCACCCATTGCCCCCGAACAGTGGCAAACGGATGGGGCTGGGGAGCAATTGTAGGGAGGTACTCCCGAACAGATAAGATTAGTCGCCGAACACGTGATGTGTTAGGAACACGTGGCAGGCACGATAAGTTTATTGCCGGGCAGTACGATGAGCGGCGATATGGACCGGTGACATGTGAAGCCATTGGTCCAGACAGTCTGTTCGGCTGCTGAGGTCAAAAGACATGTGAAGTCATTTGACCAGATATAACAACGTGGACCAGTTGCATGAGAGGTCATTGGTCCAGGAGGACTATTCGGCAGAGAGGAAGCCGAACAGTGGAAAAAGTTGCCCTAAGTCGTGACGTGGCAAGAATACTCCAGAATGGTAATATTCCGTAAAAAGGATAAGATCCCGAGTATATAGGATCAAAGCTAGAGACCCAACGTGAGTGGGGTGTTCGGATAATTATGGGAAAGAATCCCAAAAGGACTGAGAGTCCCATAAAGGTTGAGCTTTTGCACAGATAAGGGAATGAGAATCCTGAAGATACTAGGTTTCCTATACGAGGTGGGAATCCTAGGGCAATAGGGGTGCTTGGGGTGCAAGCATCCGTGAGCCTATAAATACGAGGTAAGCCTGGAGGTAAAAGGTACGCAATATTTGGCCATCTCATATAGCTTTCCTACTGATAATTAGGGTTTCTGACTAGTACGTGATACTAACTTAAGCATCGGAGGGCCTTTGCCACGAGAGGCAAAGGTGCGCTCACCCCTTGTCTGTCTTGCAGATTAGGGTTCCGACGAAGAACTAGGGTTCCGGTGTAGAGGCACGTGAAGCCGCTTCAGTTTAGTGTTGTTCAGAACGCTAATTGTTTTCATCCCCCTACACTTTCTATAATTAGTTCTTTCCATACAATAATTTCGTACAGCTGATGACTTCTTCTGTGATTTTCCTATTTCAAAATTCAATAATGGAAATCACCTAAATTCTATAGCAACTTCTGCCATTCTTCTTCCTTACTTTCTCTACCTCTCTCACCACACCACCTAAATTTGCTTCGATACCACCTAAATTTGCTTCGAAACTACTATCATTTTTTTGAGGTGAGTTGATCCATCATTTTTTTTTACAGTTGAGTTCTTTTTTACAGTCGAGTTTTTCTTTTCTTTCTTGATGTCCTCTTGAACATGCACAAAACTTTTTCTACATGTCTTCTTATCAATGTTTGAAATACATTCATCTTTTATCCAAATGTCAGGCAATCAAATCTCTTATTATTGTGGTGGTGTGATTCTTTGTTTGTATTGATGTTTACAATTATTTTTTTTAGGGGCGAATTTAATTTTTTAATCGTTCCTGGCTTAGCAAATGTAATACTATGGTCCTGTGACTGTAAAAGCTTGAAGGACCTATCTCTTAGTGATTATGTTCTCCATTTGTATGTTAAAATGATGTTGTTGACACTATTGTTTCATTATTATTATTTTTTTGTGTGGATTTGAGATGTTATTTGACTCCGTTTTATATTTTTTGAATTCATGAATTTGGCATTCGATATTTTATTTCTGCCATTACAACTTGAGAGAAAACAAAGAAATACACCCCTATGAAAGAATTGGTGGGAAAACAACTTTATAATGGGAGTTTAATTGTTGTTGACTTTATTCCGTTTGAATGGTATTGTTTGATAAGATCACTACAGGACCATCACATCCCTTTCCCTAGGTAACAATGTGATCAAATTATTACAGGACCAGCACATCCTTTTTCCTTGCTCTCTCCCCTATCACCAAGCGTATGACCGAAACGTGTTGCGCCGTGCCTTCAGGCACGGGCATGCACTAGTATAAGTACATAACTGGGACTAGAAACTCTTACTGTCAGTAAATAAACTATTGTATAGACTTTTACATTAAAATTGGCCCAAACACGCCGTTACAATAAAAATTATAACGATATTAAGTAGTAATAGTATTACATGTACCAAAAAGGTTTGCAAAAACTGAAATAAAGTCAATGTGTATTTTCAATATTACAGTGGCACAGTACTAGTCTTATTCTGTGCCCTTTGTCTTTTATAGTCTTTTTTTTTGAATGGCGAAGAATTTTTTTAATTTTTGAATAAGGAATACAAAGACTTTGGCATCACAATCTGGAGCAAATATTTTAACTAGGTTGGCATATAAGCTCCTCGACAATCATATGCCATCCAAGATCGGAAGAGGAAAAAAATAAGGGCTGCCCAGGAGTCAACCCAAAGCAGAAAAAACAAAACAATACAGACCAATGCAATGTTCCAGTAGTTTACGATACAAAAAGCTAGACATTAGCCAGAAAGTGAGCTACCAAAAGAATGAGATGGAATTCCAATTGAGTGATCCATCCAGTAGAACTCAAGGAGTACCAGTCCAATCGCCATAGAATTCGATATTTGATTCATGAAAAAACTCGGCACCATCTTCGTGAAGCTTGATAAGGAATATCTGAAGCATCAGCTCAAAGTTTGTCTTCAAAGTGTAAGAGCATGCATCAAGATGTTTCCATTTGATCCAGAGCAGCAGCATAATTCAACATCCAAACAGAATTCAGTTTTGAAACACGGACAAAACTCAAACCAACAAACCAAACCCCAAAAGAAAGAAAACAGCTAAAACTACAGGACTCAACATGGAGAAGAAAAAGGGACACAACAACAGGACACAGGACACGACCTAACCCGACCCTACCCAGATACACACCCAAAATCACAAAACATTACAGAGATGATGAGATGATGTCCAGTCTGTTAAGGAAATCTTCAGTGGAGTAGGAGTTAGCGCCCCCCATCTTGTTTTTGCCCAGAATATGATTTTCAGCTTCATCAACTCATGTAACTCTTCCCAATCCAGAGCCTGATTATTATTAAAGATAATTACCCCATTTCTTTTGAGCGAGAGTCCAGAATATAGCTGAAGGCATGCAATCCCAAATCATTTTCAGCTTTGGTTTCAGTTTCCTGTTATGCCACCATGTGAGAAGTGCAACCAAAGATGGAGGAACAACCCATTGAATACCAATCCAAGTAAGGATTCTTGTCCAAATAGACCATACAGGGTAACCTAGGAGAAGGAAGTGATCAATGGATTCAATCTGCTCATTACAGAATTTACAAAGATCTCCCTCCCCATTTTGGATGATGCCCAGCCCATGCAAGTATTTTCCAGTCTTAACCCTGCCTTTCATGACTAGCTAACCGAAACATTCAGTTTTGTGGGGGGCAATGCTTTTCGAGATGAGATTGTAGACGGTCATTTGAATTCCCAACACTATCACCCCACAGAGATTTGTACATGGATTTTACAGAGAATACATTAAAGGCACAACCCTTCCAAGCTATATAGTCTGCTTTGTCTACAGTGGTATTAATACCACAATTATTGAGCAGATTTTGAAGTTTATGAAGTTGTTCTTCCTCCCAATCATATAGTCTTTTCCTGAATTGGAAAGTCCATTGATGTGACAAAGAATTCCTGCCAAATACCTCCTCAACTGACTCAAATTTGTTGCATATTGTTCTGAAAAGGTTTGGAAAAGAATTGGCTAAACATGCACCATTTAACCAAATATCCTTCCAGAAAGCAATGCTTTTGCCATCACCTACCTTTAGGCTAATGTTTACCATGAATTTAGTGAATAGCTGTGTCTCCTTGTGTTTAATGGACATGATATCCTTCCAAACTGGGGAAGTTTTCCTGTTGAGTTCCATCTTTCGCATTCAATTACCCTCTTCCATCTTGTATTTAGCCACAATGCATTTCATCCACAAGCATCTTTTTCCTTACCAAACCTCCACCACCATTTCAGTAGTAAAGAAACATTCATTTGCTCTATCCTTGTCACGACCCGGATTTTTGCCATATTTTTCTTGAATAAAGAAACTATTTTTAAACAAATAGTCTATAGTAATCGAATAATTATTTAAAAGTGTAATTAGATTAAACTAGAACCTAGATTAATTTTTGGTGACTTGTAACTACATATATGTGTGTCTATATATCTATAAAATTGATATTAGTAACCATCCCACAATTTATGAGATTAGGCTCTTAATCCCCTCTCCTTAGAGGTGTCAAATGGGCGGGTTTAGGCTAAATTGGGTAAGTTATAAGTGAGTTGGGTCTTTAATGAGTTATTGACCCATTTAGACTCAATTAGTTAGGAGTCCAATCACCCATACCCAACTCAACCCATTTAATTAAAATCAAACTCAACCTACCAATTAACCCAATTAAAATTAAGAATGACTAAAATACCTATATACACTGAAATGACCATATCACCCTTGTACATTAAAATAACCAAATTACCCTTGCATACTAAAATTATCATAATACCCTTATATACTAAAATGACCAAATTACTCCTATATACTAAAATTACTGAACCGAATGGAGATTTTGTTGATCCATATTTGTGACGGTGGCAAAGTTAGGGGCTTGAGCTCTCGTCAAATTTTCATCATGATCAGTCAATTTTGGGGCATTGCCGCTCACCCGGAATCCATAACCATGAAAAGGGTTGTTCATTTCCTAAGTCTAAAATATAAAAGATTAAGTTTATCCGACATTGATTATATAGCTGGCCGTATTGTTAATGTTTAGTTTTTCGTCAATTAGTTACGACAAGAAGATATATAAAATTTGGATTGAAATTATTAAATTAAAAAGGCTTACATAATTAAGAAGATACTAAAGGTATTAAAACCATTTTTCCCAATGCACTTATTAACATGATTTGTTCCCCTAAACAAGCTTATGATTGACCAGATCGAGAACGGAGAGAGAGAGAGAGAAAGAGAGAGAGGGGATAGAGTTCGAATTTTTTGGCTTGAACTGGACTCGACTTGTTTACAAACAAACGAAGCTTGAGTTCGAATATTTTGGTTCATTTAGTGTACGAGTTCACTACAAAACTTGGCTCGACTCGACTTGTACTGTAACTGAAATTCATAACATGAATCCGTTCAAACCGAGTCACCGGTTCCCGATTTGACCAAGAAAAAGGTTCGCTTCACGTAACATGTTTACTTTTGTTTTTTTCATTTCTGCGGTAGTTCTATTTTTTTGATGGGTAGTGTTTATAACCCATTGGGTATTTAAGTTGACCTAATTGAAACCCAATTAAGACCCAATACTAAATGGGTTAGTTAGGTTTGGACCCATTCTAACCCAACTAATAAATGGGTTGGGTTGGATCTATTTTTTAATAGATGGGTTTGGGTTTGTTAATTGGTCTAGATTCAACTTGCCACCCCTACCTCTCCCTCATCTTTCTGTCTCTCACTTCCCTCCCACACTCCATCACCTCCACCCTTATCATCCCACACTCCCACCTTCCTCCACTACTTGTCTATATTATTAGTTCCGCATGCCACCTCCCTTCCATTTCTCCACTAAAAACTAACCCATCTCCCCGTCCATTTTTTTTGGCTGA
>BPLS01020624.1:0-13279 GCA_019656275.1 Rhododendron kiyosumense | reverse complement strand
CAGAGAAAGCTCTACACTGTCAGCAAGGGAAAAATTAAAGAAGAAGAATCAGGTATGTGAGAATGGTGGAAAATAATTACATGCATTCATATAATCAAATCTTTAATCCCATGAACTCCATTTTCGTCCATATCATGTACCTATGTCGTTTTTAGGCCTGAGTTTCTTCACGAATGTTGTAGAGGGGGTTGAGAGCTTCGATTCCAACCCAAGAATCATCCAAAATGGTCAAGAATTGATAGGGTTACCGCCATTCAAAGTTCGGTAAAATTCTCGGATTATGATTTCCTGACAGATTCAGTGACCCTTCTAAACGTCCATTTTTCTCCTACTTAGAGTGGTTTTCGGGCTTAGATTTCTTCACGAAAGTTGTAGAGTGTTTCAAGATCTTCCAGTCGAAAGTTGCTTCTAGAATATTGATCTTTCGCAACCAAACGATAACAACGTTAGGTTTACAACCTTTTTATAGGGCGGAACTCAAAACCCTACGAAACCCTAATAATAATAAGCTGAAAAATAAAATGTCACGCTCTCGATTTTAAACATAAATATATAAGTCATTTTGATAAAAGATACTCGATCGCATAAGGTAGATAATACCCAAAATGAGTTTTTCACCTGCTTAATTACAAACGAAGTCCCCAAGTTTAGAGAAATACACCCTTGGCACCACGGCCCAAATAAATTTAAGTACAAGTACGAACTTGTCATTAAATTACAAATGGTTTAGTCAAAAGAAATCAAGATTGATTAGTTACAAATTCATCTTTAACCAAGTAGGTGATTTACAAAGATGATTAAATAACTAGACTTCGTTAGCTTCCAAACATGTCTTCTACACTGAGCATTGGATGCAATGCAAGCTACTGCCCGACACTAGGACCTGAAAAGAAAGATTTTGTTGAGCTACACTAACCTAGTAGAAAAATCTATACTCAAGTTATATGAAAATCTGGTGAAATATGCACCAAACGTGAATGAGGCTCAACAAGTGAACATGAGATACAAGAGGGGATACCAAAATGAACTGACAAATTTAGACTTCGAGACTCTGGACATCTTAAAGATAACCCTAACCATCCGCACGTCAACTAGATATAGCATTAAGACTCAATCAAACAAACAACGACAATAGTTCAACCATCTAACAACTTTTCGAATGAATGCCACAAACCACATCCTCTACTCATACCATTCACCATGAGATCTCATTTCATAAAACTTTCCTTTCTTTAATAAAACCTCAATAGAATCAACCCTTCATTCTCTTTTTCAACAGCCACAATCTTAATCAACAAACAGTCCAAACGTTAACATGAACTTCTAAAGTCAACCATAATTCTCTTAATTAAGTGAGACATTCAACTGTGTTACCACCCCTTGCGTCACATTCAATTCTTTCCACCTGGGTTTCTGTATTACCACACCTTGCGTTGCAGGAGCTTCAATTTAAAATTATCAACTCAGACATACACACATACATAATCAATTCGAATACAAGAAGACAACATTTTTCCAAGGTCACACTCTCTCATTCATCATCACACAATGCATTACAAATTCATAGACACATCCCATTTTGCATTGATAGATACCTTAAGTTCAGGTTATTCCTGAAAGTTTATCACGATGTCCTACATCACACACCGAACCCACAATGACTCATCGACATACCACCTGCTAGGTTCTAAACGAGAAATCTTATAAAACAAGCACCAAGGAATCTAGGGAGCTCAACAAGACGAGGCACGAATTTACGAGTCACAATACTATCCATCGGACCACTAGACAAGCGCATGTCTACTCGCAACATTCACCATTCAACCCCTTATAGCCCACGGTACTCTTATTAACCTTCCGGTTCATTCCCCAACAAACGACACTAATATTATATTCTAACGAGTGCCAAGAGACATGATCGAACATAAGTCATTAGGACACAAGCAATCACATTCGAGAGTGACTCAAATACATTCTAATTATATAGGGAGTCATAATACGGTACGAAACAATCTTAGGATTAGCCAACAGACATTGACAGACCGACACACCTTTACTCAAATGGTCATAACTTTCTGTGTACTAAGAGTTTTTAGGTGTTTCTAGTGGTAAATTAAAGCTGACTTCAAGACCTTCGAATCGATATAAAATTTGCATGAAACGGACATTGGACGAAGAAGTTATGGCAATTTGAAATTGGTCTGAAACTCAAAAACGGGCAGAAATTTCTGGATTCATTCGAAATGCAAAAGCCAACCTCCAGCACGAAACAAAGCACGATCTAGGTACATAAACATCACATAATCGTATAACAAGAGTAAGAAATCCCTGCCACAATGGATTTTGAGCAAAACCCTAAGTGACCAAAGCTTGAAACCACCAAGATTTTGTTTGTCCCAAACTACATTACGAGACCTAGGTCCAAGATTTCTCATGATCAAGAGGAATAAGTGAGATTCAACAAGTGATTGAGAGGATAGAGAGAGAAATTTGAAAATGATGGAGTTCTTACCTCTTTGAGTGCAATAACCTTGACTCCGGATGAGATTAGGATGAGCAACCTACAGATCTTGAAGATTTTGAGGTGTTTGATGTGCAAATCCAAGGATTTGGGTGAGAGATTGAAGAGAGAAGGGAGAGAGACGATTTTAGGGCTTGGTTCGAGGTCTTGGAGTGAGCAAAATAACATAAGGGGTCTATTTATAGTGGTCCAAAAGCGTACTGAAAATTGCAGAAAAACACAGCGGGTACCGGTACGGTACTGGGTGATTCCCAGTATCGGCACTGGAACCCTCAAATTAAAATGTCAAAAAGACCAAGTTCTGGACACTAGGTACCGGAAAAAATGAAAATTTTCCGACAAACATCGAATCGAACTCCAATCGCTACCAACACTTTCAAACATCAATTAATACAACATCAAAACTCAAAGTTCACTACTCTCCGAATGTCTGATACATCATGGTAGACGTATATCCGTACTCCCACATATTTAAATGATTAAAAAAAAAAAAAAATTTCGAGTCTCTACAAAAAAAGTCCCAAAAAATGGGGCTTTTGGTAAAATTGAAAAAGGGAAAGAAAAACAGGACTTTTTCAAAAAAGAACTAACTTAAATGGAATTACGGTCTAAGAGTTATTAACGAATCGAAACTTTCCTAAAAAGGCAAAAAACGTAAATTGAAGCCCTAAACGAAAGAATTAAGCCGAAAAACACCATCGGTCACAAACCTAGGGTGGTGAGTATTGACCGGAATACGAAAAAGAGTTAGCCCACCAAATTTGGCCTATCGTCCGAATTTTGCCAAATTGGGTAATCGGAAACTACATCGTTTGAACTTCCGAGGCTTGGCATGATCCAGCTGATCATGAAATCGGGCCTCAACGTGTTCTCCATCAATAATCTTCCCTTCCATAAACGTTGGTCATCACAAACATGAACTGTCCAACTAGGCACTCTCGTGCAGCCACTATCCTTGAAAACAGGAGTAAGAGAAGTCGAAATCTCACATGCCTGTGGAGCAGAAGAGTGAGTGTATTTGTCAAAGTTGAATATTGTACACCTCTTGACAGCAGGTGTCGTTGCCTTTGTGAATCTCATCAGCCTCGTAAATCAGATCAATCGCCCACTTCTTTACTAACGTGTTAGGATGAGTTACATCTATTGGGATCCGCCTTCCATCAGCGCCAGTTTGAATCATTGGGATCTCCACTTCATCACCGCCTTCTAATTGCAATCCATCATAACCCTGTGGTATATACATAAGCCACACATAATCTACATCGGTGGGATAGGCTAAAAACTGGAATACTCCATCGCAACATTGGATTTTATTAAAGATCACATCTTCAATCCACATCGAATATTGGTGTCGGTCAGATGTTTCTTGGGGAGCCCAGACTATTAAGCGTAGAATCCAACCCAACATTTCCTGGTTCATAGAAGGAGAAGGTGGTACCACGAAAGATATATTTGGCCCTCTACCATCATGGTACGGGAACCAAATACGAAGCTCATCCTCCCTTGCTGGAACAAGAATATCAACAACATACTCAAGTTCATAGAGCCCCTGTTCCAATAGATCATGAATTTTCTCAAGATTTGACCTAAAAGTATTCACATACTAAAGGACTTGGGCTTACTTATCTAAGCGAAGTAGACAGAGAACTCAATGAAAAAATAGGATTCATATAGCCAACTCAATTGATTGGGAAATAAGGCTCAGTTTGGTTTGGTTACCGCTAATGGATTTTGGACTTTTTTTTGTTTTGTCCTTATTCAATTTTTTCCACGTTTGTTCGTTTCGTGACAATTTTATGAATTATTGATTCGTCTTGACTAGAGGAATCATAGAAGTAAAAAAATATGACTTTTTCCAATTATTTTTGGAAATATTCAAGGTAAAGCCAAAAAAGCTGTATTACAAAAAATATTAGGGTAAAAGTATAAAAAAAAAACTACATTTTTCAATTTCCCTTATTGAGACGAATCAATAATTAGCAAAAGTTTGTCACAAAATAAACAAACACAAAAAAAAGTTGAATGAAGACAACGAAAAAAAATCCAAAAAATCCCTTAGTGGAACACAACCTGATACTACAACGGCACTTGGAGATGAATAGAAATCAAGGATTATACCGATCATATGACTTTACAAAAACAATGATTTTACCTTCTTATGGAATCCCGTTCCGCTAAACTTTATCTTTTAAGTACTTATTTATCGCTTTATATATAAGACATGTCATTCTCGCATAATACATCATTTTTAACTCAAAAAATACTTATTTAAAAAATAAGTACTTGTTTTGGTTAGTGGAAAACACTCTTATAAAAATATTCAAATGCATGAGAGAGACAGAGTGTACCTTACTCTTTGGGAGTTGTTTTAAGAGACGAGTTAAATAATTATTCTCAGCTTTATTGGATCCCGAATAGTCCGCCAACTCCCCTAGCTGATCCAATTCAAGTGGTAGGCTTTTTAATGATGGGCAACACTTTGCAAACACACAAGTAAATCTTGGAAGCTTTGGAAGAGATTGGAGCTTTGCACAATTATTCAACAAGATGTTCTTCAAGCAAGGAAGTGCCAGATACTATCTGGTATGGTAAGTGATATGTTATGTCCAAGATCTAAAGTCCCCAATGAGATCAACCATTATTACCCTCAAGTACCAAACTCTCCAAAGAGTCCAAATCCCCAATTTCACTAGGAAGATGCAAGAGCTTGTTATTTCCCACCCACAAATCCTTCAAGCAAGACAGCTTACCAATGGTATCTGGTAGGGTACATAAACTGTTTCTTCGAGATTCAAAATCTCTAACGAGTTCAACCTCCCGATTCCACTAGGAAGATCTGACCCGTTGTTTTCAGCCAAATGCAAACGCTTTAAGCAAGTAAAGTTACAGATACCTTCTAGCAAGGCACTCAAATTGTTTTGGGTAAGATCCAGAGTCCGTAATGAGATTAGATTCCCTATTTCCTCCGGTAGATATGACAAATGGCAGCCGGCCAGATTTAATTCCTTCAAGCAACTGGAGGCTTGGACAGGGGTGCGTGACAACCCAATTGCATCCACACCCTTAAATATACCTAAGTTTCCTATGTTGGAGCAGCTAGAGAGATCAAGACGTTCGAGAGATTTCAATATCAAAATGCCAGAGGGACGCTTCCGAAGTTTTGTATACAGTCTCATATCTAGGACAACAAGTTTGTTCAAACATCTAATAGACTCGTGAACCTTCACCAAACTTTTGCAATCAACAAGCAACAGTTCCTCAAGAGAGTGGAATCTAGAGAAGTTAGGGGTTCTGGTTAGGTAATGGCAGTGACTGAGGTCAAGGAACTTCAGCTTGTCTAGATTCTGTCCAAAAGAATTCGAGGAAAGTTAATTTTCACAAAATATACCGTGCAATAGATGTCAGATAGAGAGAAATAAGGATGTACCATGTTTCCATTCCAAACTCTTTTCAGGTTGCTATAACTCAAATTGAGAGCAACTAACTTCTCCATATAAGAAATCCACTTTATACAATCCAGAGGGAAGCCTTTCCAGCTTAGCCATAATATCCTTCTGGAAATATGTTCATAACCAGCAATTAGGTGAACGTGATCAAGATGAAGCAGCCACAGGTTGTTCATCTTTTCAAATGCCTTGGCATTCACTTGAACATCTGTAGCGTTTAGGATGAGGGCTTTAACTGCTTTAGTTCCCTGATATGAAAACTCAGTTCATAATGAGAGAAGAAAATAGTACCTTTTTGAGAAAAAAAATAAAGCTGGAATTATTCATGTCAAATAAATCAGAATTAGTTAGATCCAGTAACTGGGGGTCTATGGTTGACTGATATTGCACACCATCATTTAGCTATTGCAATTCTTTTCCTTATAGCAGGTCACACGTATAGGACCAACTGGGGCATTGGTCATGGCCTAAAGATATTTTAGAAGCGCATAAGGGTCCATTTACAGGCCAGGGCCATAAAGGACTATATGAGATCCTAACAACGTCATGGCATGCTCAATTATCTCTTAACCTAGCTATGTTAGGCTCTTTTACCAACCCGTTGCCTTACCACTTGGCCACGCCCCATTTCAATTTATATTTGACACTACTAAAGAATAATGTTGGTATTGATAGGTCGTCAATTTTAGTGCAAATATCGAATTTATAGAATCTATTCGATATTTGCTAGGGTTTTGGCAAGGTCCGTGTTGCGCAAAGTTTTTAGATTGGTCCAGAAGAGCTGAATGAAAAACGAGCTTAGAAATAACATAATTAGGTTATGAGGTTGAACCAATACTTGATGTAGCGGCCCATCATAGGAACAAGTGATGTAGCGTTATTGCACTAATGAAACATCAACAATTGATTAAAATCTCAATGCATATGGCTCTCACCGTGCCATATCTCAGAACTTCAAGGACATCGTCAGGATACCACAATCGGCTACGCTTCCCAGGATCCTCAAGAGATTCTTGCCTAACAATTTCTCTGCCCATGTCTCTAATCATATCATGCATTCCAATATGGCAGGACTCGTACTTTATGAGACACCGATCCACTAGTTTTTGAATCCCATCTTTTGCAGAAATGTTGCAGCCTTCCAACATTTTTACTGTAAAATCATGATTCTTTCCAACAAAAAAACATGCCATATCTAGGAACAACTTCTTCAATTGCTCGCTTAGCGAATCAAAACTCATCTTAAGACTTTGTTAAGTTTTCCCTGAACATCATCATCAGGAATTTTTCTTAATTTTGCTATCGCACTTTCCCATTGACGTATGCTCTCGCCATGGAAATAGGAACCCAAAACTTCAAGAGCTAATGGAAGCCCTCCAGCATAATGCCCAATTTGGCGTGAAAGGTCCTGAAGGATGGTCTTCCTTAAAGGCATGCCAACTGAAGAGCTCAAGGGATTCGTCCTTGTCCAATTTCTCTGGGCCATATATGTAGAGACCCGTATTTTTCGAAAATGTTTGAAAGGTTTTATAAATGCTAGAATATCGATTAAAAGAGAAATTTGTGAGTTTATTTGATTTGGGGCTTAAATGATAGAATTGTTATTTGAGGGAGTGTGAGTGTGATTGAGTTGGTTGCTAGTATAAAAGGGGTGTGTGTGTGTGGTAGGGGATAAAAAGTCTCCCTTATTTCTCTCTCTCTAGCCGACTCTTTCTCTCTCTCATTCGGCTCTCTCTCTCTCTCTACTCCTCCACCCTCAAACTCACTCCCAACTTGAAACCCACCAAGATCTTCCACCAAATCGTCTTCCTCAAGTGTTCTAGGCCACGGGTTGTGTTCATTCAAGCTCGGAGGAGGTGTATTGCGCTTGGTTTTGAAGTCTTTGGAGCTAGGGCTTGCTTGAATCGCATGAACTTCGATCTTTGATCATTGGGGTAGGGATTTCTTACTCATTCTATGTATTCATGAGTTGATTTCATGCTTTAATCGAGTTTTGATCATCATCCATTGTGCCTTCGAAAAAGCTGTCGAAATCTGCAGAAAATCGCCCAAAATCGCCTAGGGATCGATCCCCAAGCATGAGGGATCGATCCCTCATTCAAATCTGGACAAAACCTGAGTTTTTGCCTTGGGGATCGATCCCCAAGAGAGGAGGGATCGATCCCTCCCTCTCTGGAACATTCTGCTTGCTTTCTGGGTTTCAGTCCAACTTCAAATGGCCATAACTTTTTCGTCCAATATCCGTTTCATGCAAATTTTATATCGAATCGAAGGTCTTGAAGTCAGCTTTCATTTTCCACCGGAATCAACTTAAACCGATTAGTACACAGAAAGTTATGACCATTTGAGTAGACATGTGTTAGTCCGTCGATGTCTGTGATTATTCCTAAGGTTGTTCTTGACCCATGTTATGATTCCTCATATGATTAGGATATGTTTAAGTCACTTTCGGATATGATTACTTGTGTCCTGAAGACTCGTAACTTGATCTTGTCTCTTGTCACTCGAAAGAGTATAATATTAATGCCGTTTGGATAAGGGATGTACCGTAAGATTGCTAGTAGCATCTCGGGCTATAAGGAGTAATGTGGTGAGTGTTACAGGTAGATATGAGCTTGTCTAGGGATCCAATGGGTAGTATTGTGACTCATATCCTCGCGCTCCATCTTGTAAGTTCCTTAGGGTCCTTTGGCATTCGTTCTATAAAATCCTGGCTTACAACCTAGCGGGTGGTGTGTCAAGAAGTCAATTGTGGTCTTGATACGTAGAGAAGGACGTTGTGATAGACTTAGAGAAATAACATGAACTTTAGGTAATTATCAATGTACGACGTGACATGCTTACAAGTTTGTGTTACAATGTGAATTTGGGAAATGTTGCCTGCTTGTATATTGAACGATGGCTTATAAGTGTGTATGCTTGAATTGAGAATTTGAATAAAGGGCCCGCAACGCGAGGTGTGGTAATGCGAGGACTCTAGAGGGCCCGCAACGCAAGGTGTGGTAATGCGGAAACCCAGGTGAAGAGAATTCACTGTCACGCATGGGGTGGTAACACAGTTGAATGTCTCTCCCGGGTGAAGAGAATTCACTGTCACGCATGGGGTGGTAACACAGTTGAATGTCTCCCCCGGATGAAAGGAAGTTTGATTGATTTTAAAAGTTTATGTTGAAGTTTGGATTGTTTGTTGTTTGGGATCGTGGCAGTTGAAAAAGAGAATAAATGGTTAATTCTACCAAGATTTTATTAAAGAAAGGAAAGTTTTATGAAATAAAGTTCTACGGTGAACGGTATGAAATGAGGAAATGGTTGTGGCATTCATTCGAAACGTTATGAGATGATTGGACTATTGTTGTTATTTGTTTGGTTGATGTGAGGATTATTGCTACTTCTAGTCGACGTGTTGATGGTTAGGGTTATCCTTAAGACATCCGAAATCCCAGAGTTAAATCGTTTGTTCATCTTGGTAATTCCTCTTGTATCTCATGTCTTCTTAATGAAACTTATTTTCTCTTATTGCATGTTTCTTCGCATTTATATATAGCTTGAGTATAGAATTTCCTACTGGGCTAGTGTAGCTCAACAAAATCCTTCTTTTCAGGTTTTAATGCCAGGCAGTGGCTTGCATTACATCGTATACTCAGTGTGGAAGACATTTTTGGAAGCTAATGAAGTCTAGCTACTTAATCATCTTTGTAAATCTCCTACTTTGATTAAAGATAAAGATGTAATTAATTCATTTTGATTTCTTTTGACTAAACCATTGTGATTTAATGACTTGTTCGTACTTATACTTAAAATTAATTTGGGCCGTGGTGCCAAGGATGTATTTCTCGAAACTTGGGGACTTGTTTGTAAGTAAGTAGGTGGGAAACTCATCTTGGGTATTATCTACCTTATGCGAGTATCTTTTATCAAAATGATTTATATATTTATATTTAAAATTGAGGGCGTGACAATATATCTCATTCTCACCCAATTTGAGGAGTTTTAGCGAAGACTTGTCTCTTGTTGTTATGATGATTCTACTTTCAGGAGCGAAGGAATCTCGATCTATGGCTAGTGCCTTCAATTGTTGGTCATTATCCACATCATCCAGAACAACAAGAACCTTTTTTCGACCAAAAGCTGTCTTCTTTATAACCTCGATGCCTTCATGAGAATTACTTAGTTCATGACTTCTTTTTAATATAGCTAAAAGAAGTTTCTTTTGTAAATCAACCAAACCATTTGGTGGCTGCGAAGTTCCTCTGACGTTCTCAAGAAAACCACTACGTTCAAACTTGTGTTGGATGAGATTAAACAACCTTTTTGCAATTGTAGTCTTGCCAATTCCACCCATGCCCCATATGGCAACAATGCCAACACAATAGAATTCCATGTTCAGCAACTCATTGAGCTCTGCAACACGACGGTCTAGTCCAACTTGACAGTCTGGAACATTTAGACGTGTTGGATTTACTTTTCTAACATCTGCAATGATCATCTTAATTAACTCTACTTCATCTTTGCCAATTTGTACATCATCAATTAACATAAGAAACAAGAATAAATACTTATTAAATCTAGAAACATGCTAATTGTGTGACCCAAATTCTAATTTCATACATATCTTGCATTTTTATGGTTAATAAAAATATTGAAATGACTTTTGTGTGTAGTATTGTGCATGCATTCATACAAACAAATTAATGTGTGTAGTCTTTGTCTTAATGCCATATCCTAAAGTGTTATTTTCCAAATCATAAAGTAGGGTATTGCAATTGAATTAGGGACCAAGATAAGCATGAATGCTAGGAAGACACGTCACTGTGTCTATTTCATGTGTAAGCATAAAAGACCTTTTTGTTTCCTAAATTCCAGTCGGTTTGCTTAATTTGTATGTTGTGCTTAGGCGATGATTATTAGAAAGGAAACTGAATTAGTTCATGGTATCATTGAGATGGTAAATAGAGACAAACTTATGAATAAGTTTTAGGGAGAATTTTGCATAGGTCCACTATAGCAGTTTCCAAACTCATGTAATCCACTTCTAAGTTTTATAACCCACTAAGTCCACTAATAATTTTAATGACAAAAGTACCCACCTAAGAAATAAGGGTCTTGTTTGATTAACACGAAAATGTATTTTTTTTCATTTTTTCTGTTTTTGTTGCAATCAAGCCGTCGCCGTCGCCGTCACCACCGCTACTGCCGCCACCACCACCGTCGCCACTGCCATCACGCCACATATAACGTTATATGTGTAACAAAAAACGTATTTTTTCATTTTTCTCGATTTTTTTATTGAACCTGCTATACTTAACATTTAACGATATATATGTGACAAATTTCTCTTTTTGTTTTTTCCTATTTTTCTTGTATTGATTTTTTAATATTATATGAGTGACAAAAATTTCCTAACATACAACATTATATGTGGCAAAAATTTTCTAACTTGCAACATTTCTTTTTGGTTTTTCTTGTTTTTAGTCTTTAACGTTATATGCTGGTCCATACAAAACATATAACATTATATGTGCCTTTTTGAATATCTAAATATTGCAAAAAATAAATAGAAAATATAATATTATATTTGAGCTTCTGCAGCTCTGAATCTCACAAAAAAAAAAAGAACAGAACATATAACATTATATGTGAGCTTCTGTAGTTCTAAATCTCATAGAAAAACAGAATATATAACATTATATCTGAACTTCTGTAGCTCTAAGTCTCACAAATATGACATAAAATTATATGTTCTCAAAACAGCATCATATCTTTCCAACAATATTATATATCTCAAAAAATAACATTATATGTTCACATATCATGCCACCATTATCCTTGTTTCCTATCGCGCCTTGAATTCCAAGTTGAATGTTGATGAGGTCACAGGGAGTCAAGCTTCATTTTTTCATCGTTTCTTCATCAAAACCTTCATCGGATCCTTCAAAATTTTGATTTTCTGCCTCCAAATAGCATTCCCATAACCTATGTATCTACAGATTCAAAACAATATAAACAACATTAATATATCTCAAAAACAAGATAAAAGCACATATTACACATGACGGAAGTTCACATATAATGTTATATATTCCGTTGTCCATCACTTATTGAATTGGTACATGTAGCGGCATCTCCTCCGTTGTCTAGCACACACGCACACACTTAACTCACACAACTTTGTCCACAATAGATACCCACATTGAAGGAATGAAGAGAAATCCTGAAAATAAGAAGACATGCACAGAACAAAGCCTTATGGTCATGATATGTCGATACCGTTGCCTTCAGAGGCTCACAGTTATAGCCAGAAATAACCATGTGAACCCCTGGAATAGCACTGTTAGCCACCCGTGCAGAGGTGTTACGCTATCTTGTGATATCAATTTCTCCACAACGATCCAAATACCTAATCCAAAATAAATCAAACCCAATGCAACACTGAGAATGGCTGAAGAAATTCGCAATGTGAAGTACCATTGGGAGTCCAATAAGGCAAGGGTCTTGCTTGAGCATGGTTTATAGATGAACGTAAATAAGCAGATGAAAACCACAAGAATGTCAATAGAAATGACCAAAACATGGTTGATGCAGGAATATGGATTGATGATGGGTGGAAGTCCAGATTTGCAGTTGTTTCCACATTCGTACAAAGAGACTGAATTCCCACAGAAAATGGTCATTATGTGTTCCGTTGCCTCCAAAAGCTGCAGCTCACTAACCACAAGTCTTGAAGGCCTACAATTTAGATATTGTCAGTATATTGAAATAAGCTGAACTAACTCAAGATGATCGATAAGACTAAGTGATCAGCGGATTGGTTTAAACGTTATGTGCACTCCTGAAGTTCAATCCATTATTGGAAATATCTGGTGCAGTACTTTAAGTTTCAGCATTTGAGTTACCACTATATCATTACCGATTTACTTGAATCATATATAAGTTATTCAATACTGTGGTCCAGAAATGGATTTGATAAAATCAGCTAGGTTGATTTGTATAGGGGTTTACCCCACAGCACATTTCGACCACGATAGCAAGTGAAGAGATCAAGCTTAAACTCACACACGCGCGCTGTGACACTATGGTCATGATCAGTTGATCCTCCTCTTTCAGCGTAGAAAAAAACATAACACAAATGTTACGTTGTTTTCTTGTACATACTTCCAAACTCAAAATTTTGTGGTTAGGTATTATGAAAAACAATTAGCTCAGCTCAAGAACCTTACATATTTCGTTGGACTTCTGGAAAGTATTTAGGGTGCGTTTGGTTGGATGGAATAAACTTTGGAATGGAATTATTATTCCAATGGATTGCTATTCT
>BPLS01020622.1:3084-14222 GCA_019656275.1 Rhododendron kiyosumense | reverse complement strand
GTCAAGCGGTCTTGGCAAGCAGCATACCGAGGGCTCGTGGCCTCCTATGTGTTAAATACATTAGCAAAAATAGGTTGGTTTAGTCCTGATAAATCACATCTTTCAATAAATGTAATCATTAAAGTTAAATCTTCCAGGCGTGAGCACGCGGTCGTTACTCTCCTTGAGTTAGAATCGAGAACCGGTAGTGGCCTTTGTCATGGGATGGATGATCCCTAGACTTGCCTCTTTTAAGTTTATTAAGCTCATTTCTAGTATTTTCCTTAATTTTCACTTTTAAAGCAAAACCAAGTTGGCTGTCTTAAACGCTGAAATCCACCATATAAAACCTATAATCCAAACTAGCTATATTTCGATTCTCTGTGGGTACGATCCCGGACTTTCCGGTTATTATGCTATCGACGACGTAACCTTACGCTTGGGGTATCTCAACCTTATTTGAAGGCGATGTTTGAAGGCTAAGTACTACACCACCACCACAACGCCGTCACTGCCACCACTATCACCACCACCACCACCACTCTACCATCACCACCACGCCACCACCACAATCACCACTACCACGTCGCTGCCACCGTCGCCGCCACCACAATTAACAATGTTAATTTCTATCTAAATTAATGGTGTTAATTACTCACTAATTTAACGGCATTAATTTTTCTATAAATTTACACCACAATTAACAATATTAATTAACAGTTAGTCCATATAACTTTCTATACTATCACTTCACCACTACTACCGCCACAATTAACAGTGTTAAATTCTGTCTAAATTTATAATTAACAGTGTTAAATTCTGTCCAAATTTAAGAATTCTTCATATACAGGGATGTGTACCGTGTACCATAGATTTTTTCACATATTATCCTTTCCTTAATTGATAATTGGCTAAGAAATGAAGACAATGAAAATTAACATTATTAATTGTGGTGTAAATTTAAATAAAAATTAACATTGTTAATTATAAATTTAGACAAAATTTAACATTATTAATCATGGCGGTGGTAGTGGAGTGGGGGTATATGAGGTTATATGGGCCAGCTGTTAATTAACATTATTAATTATGGTATGAATTTATATGAAAATTAACACTGTTAATTTATATTGAAACTAATGAATATTATTAGTTATGGTGTGACTTTATATGAAAATTAACATTGTTAATTGTGGTGGTAGTGGCGGCGACGGCGACGGCGTGGTGGTGATTTTTGTGGCAGCGGCGTAGTGTTGATGGTGGAGTGATATGATGGTAGTTGTGGTGGCGGCGTTGTGCTGGTGTGAGGGTGGCGACGTGGTAGTGGTCATTGTGGTGGCAGCGGCGGGGGTTTAGTTCCTGGGGCAATACCCAAGAAATCCCATCACTGACCGTACGCCAGGCCCTTAATTCTAGAAACCCCATCACTGACCCTTTTTGTCAGTCTTTTCGTGCAATACCAAAGCGGCCGTGATCTCTACATCTACAAGTACAAATTGCGGGTTTACTTCCGAGAAGACGAAAGCATGAGCAAGTACTATTATTTTTTCTCTATTATTATTTTTCAAATCAAAAAATCAATTATTTTTATGTTTAATTTTTTAAATTTTTTTGTACCATATTAAAGATCTCGATTAGTATTTTAATTTGGTGCGAAAAAATTCAAAAAATTATACATGAAAGTAATTAATTTTTTATTTGAAAAATATTACGATTTTTTATGATGGACTCTCAATATAAATATAAAACAGAGAGAGTACATGGGAACCGATGACAGAAAAAGTAAAGAAAAAATTTAGCAGTACTACAGTAGTGAAAAGGAAAAGGATACTTGAAGGGGGAAAAACCCAAAAAGGAACGATACAGAAGAAGTATGTATAGCACTAGCTATCAGCCATTCATCAATGATATGCATGATGCATCAGACCAGTCATTGTTCGGATTCTGTCATTGGACAGGACGAGAAACTTTTTTTTTTTTTTTTTAACCGGGGATATCAAGGATGATGGTATTCTCTCCGGTCTATTTGTAATTTTTTGGCCATTTTCCAATCACACTTAGATAATCGACTCCGTTCATTTTGTAGAGTTCAACGAGAAGCTTAAACATACCAAAAATTTGTGTTCATCGGATTTTTGTGGATACATCATCGGCACACGTGAAAATTAAAGAAAATCAAAATTGGATTCAAAACAATAGTGAATTAGAACCCTGTTATGTTTTTTTTTGCAATTTTCACGTGTGCCGATCATGTATCTGTTAAAGTCTGATGAACGTGATTTTTTGTATGATTAAGGATTCTCGCTGAACTCTACCAAAAAAAATAAAATAAAATGAATGGAGCTGATCATCCAAGTGTGATCGAAAAAATGACCAAAAAATTGAAAATGTGACCGGAGGGGATACCACCACCCTTGGTATCCTTGGTATACAAAAAAGTTTCTCGGACAGGAGAGAATCCAAACCATTAATTTCAGCAATGAAATATCCAGATCAAATTGTTCTGTCCAATTCAAATTAAGAACCAGAAAGAATCCAATTCCAACCTGAAAATACCATATCTAATATGGACTAGGGGTGTCAAACGTGCCTGTCGTGCCGTGCCGTGCCATTTTCTTCCGTGCCAACCGTGCTTCGTGTCGTGCCGTACCGTGCCCGTTTACTTCATCGTGCCATGGCGTGCCGTGCCGTACCGTGCCTGTGCCGTGCCGTGGTGGGCCATTTTGCTTTGTCGGGCCGTGTCGGGCCGTGCCTTTATAAAATCATGTCGTGTCGTGCCGTGCCCGATTAATTAGTCGCGTCGTGCCGTGCCTTTTTTTGTCGGGTCGTGCCGTGCCTTTTTTTGTCGGGGTGTGTCGTGCCATGCCTTTTTTTGTTGGGTTGTGTCGTGCCGTGCTCTTTTTTTTGTCGGGTTGGGTCGTGTCGTGCCTTTTTTGTCAGTTCGTGTCGTGCCATGCCGGCCCTTAAACGCGTGTCATGCCGTGCCGCAGTGCCGGCCCCTTAATCGTGTGTCATGCAGTCATGCCGTGCCATGTTGTGCCATCAATTTTCGTATATACATTACCGACCGATGACCAGCAACCAATTTTCGTCTAAAAGTAAATCTTCCTAAAAAACACACATTCCGGTGCTCAGTGCCTCTAATGTTCTTAAGTTTGTATATCGTAGTATTCGATGTATTTTTCTTGCTTACGTGACTTTTTTATTAGTGTTTCCTGATATTTTGCTGAGAAAGCTAGCGATAACTAATTAACTAAGAGAGAGACTGAGAGAGTGTGTGTGTGTTTCAACTTTCAAATCCAATTATTAACTATGCTTTTGGAATAAAAATTTTGCCTAGTGGCTAGTAGTAAGTTAGTAACCGTATTTGGGTTGGGAAGTATGTGGGCTCTTTAAATATTCGGTGATGGGATGAATTAATAATAGTGATTAAGATCGAAAGATTCAGAAGATTGTTTGTTTGCACGTTGTATAGCAGATTCAAGGTTTCTAACTTTTTACCCTTTCATTGTGTCCCCTTTTGGCTTTCATACCCCTCTCAAATCGAACTAAATTCGCACCCTGCTAGAAGGTCCAAGAAGAAAATTTCTGACTCCATAAGTCTGTCGTCGTGAACATTTTAAAACTTTTCAACGGTTAATATTTTACCAAAAGTTACATCGCAGGTCGGAGAAGATCTTTACAATATCAGAGAACACAAATAGATTCGACACCCACCTGCAACTGTAATTGAAGGAGCAAACACAATGCTTTTACCAAAAGAGACCCAACTCAAAGCTTAGTAGAGGCGAAAATTGTAAAACGTTAAAATGTTACATAAAACAATTGCAAAATAGATGCGACATGTAAGAAGCCAAAAGTTCAGGCATCATTTCAGTAACTAGCAACCTCATCACATCATCTAATGTTCAAAAGCAGCCAAAGACGGGAAAAACCGACAAGCAAGGGAACAGAAACACTGGTTAATCTTTCAACTAAGCAGCAGCACTTGAAGCACCCTTGCCCTTCTTCTTCTGGAGCTTCTTCATGTAAAACTCAAGCTCTTTACCCTCCAGAATGTATCTAGATAAACATTCAAGAACAAAAGGTACGTACGAAGACACTGTTATGGATCTGTTTGATGACAAAAAGATGACAGCAGGTGAAGTGAAAGAATGGAGAAAGAACCAAAATTGTTTTCTGACATGCATCTGATTAGGTTTAAAAAGTACATGAAAATGTTCACTCTCTACATACAAGAGTCTGGATATTACAAAAGTCAGATCATCTGTAGACTACCTAAATCAAACTTGCCAATCTAGACAGTCATATGAATTAAGTAGTTAGGAATCAGGGACAATGCAGGAATATGTGCAGTGCTTCCCTATTCTACAGTTAGATAGTGTAATAGGTTCCCAACAAATGCACACTCTGTACAATGGTGTTCAGAGTATCGCCACAGGCACGTGGTGCACTGGTGCTCTGAATCACTCCAGATTTTCGGCCACCCAGTTCTTGCATCCGGCCACTGTCCAACCATCCAAAGACCACACACAACAATATACAACTAACAAACTAACAACAAACCAACAGGTTGGAGGGGCTAGGCCGCCACCTCAACTCAACAAACAAAATATGCGAGGGGTTATGCCACCACCTCGGCTAAGCAATGCAATCAAATAAAACTAACTATACTAACTAAAAACAAACTCAATTTTTAGCCTGGCTTCGTTACACCTCAGGTTTGGTATAAAACCAGGTTAGAGGTATCCACCAAGCTAAAAACGAGCTACTAACACATAAAGCCATGGATACAAAAATAAGTGAGAAAATCCACCTTCTACATTTTGCTGGCATTAATTTGCTTCAGCCTTCACGTGGTTTGGTCCTTGGCATCTACAATGTCCTACAAAACAATAACTGACAGCAGCAGCAGCAGAAAATAGGTATATGAAAGCCAAATGATTAAGGAAACTGAATAAGAAAATTGAATTCTGCTCAGATATTAGTTCCTTTTATCATCATAGCAGAAAATTGAAATGGATGCAACGTTAAGTTGCCATTATGGCCTTCATAAGTTGCAACACCACTTCATAGTTCATAACAATACATGGCTCAGACATTAGTGTTTTTTTTATCATCATAGCCGGAAACTGAAATGGATGCGGCAACATTAAGTTGCCATTAAGGCCTTCATAAGTTGCAACACAATCACACTTCGCTTAGCCAAAAACTGGGGTTGTGTTTGTGGCTTATTCATTTTAGACTAAAAGGAGACACACACACACCCCACAAGGCAACATCCACTTCAGTTAAGTGAAGCCAGACCACAAGGCATGCAGCAAAACTTAGGCTCAGCATCTAAGTTAAGAAAATACATCATAGCCAATAACTGAAGCGGGGGCAACATCATTTAAGGCTGCCACAACATCCACTTCAGCCCACTTACTGAAATGAATAAGCCACAAACACAAATACTGAAATGAATAAGCCACAGACACAACCCCAGCAGAATAAATAAATAACAGAATCAAACCAAATGCCAGCAGAAAATAGTAAGCAGCCATGGGACACATTGAGACATCCCAACTTGGCAGCATCAACAAGAATAAAAATAGAACATTAGCAGCATCAGTCATAACAGCAGCTGCAACGGCAGGCAGCAGCAGCTACAATCAATTGTAGTAGCTTCCTTTCTCAATCTGCTGGGTACGAACAGTAGTAGCAATCAACAGCAGAACAACAGATATCTGCTCTTCACGAAACAAGAGTGAACAGCAGCATTAAACCGTAGCAGCTGTACACCGTAGCAGCAGCAGTAAACTGCAAACCGTATGAAGGCCTTAACAGAAACAGCAACTGTACAGCTGCAAAACAGAAGCACTGCACTAGCCGAGGGTAATAGTAGCAGCAACCACAGCAAACAGCAGTTACAACCTTAACAGTCAGTCACTTAGCAGGTCAATACTGAACAGCAGCTTCAGAAACCATTTGGAACATGGAAGTATTGAACACAGCCTCAGAATAAAAGATAAAGATTGCAGCTGCTGTAGGAAAACTGTACTAGCATCTATTCACACATGGGGATCAAGTACTAGAAAATAAGTTGGCCTAAAACTTGTTTAATCACATGGCATGCTTCGCAGATGTGTGTGAGAGGGAGAAAACTCAGATATTCTGAGTTCGAAACTTGGCAATCTCTTGGAGCCAAGCCGCAATAGTGAAATTTCTTATGAATCCCTCAGTTTCAGCGTGATCTGTCTTTGACCGGAGCAGGAGGGACATAATTGAGGTGCATATAAGCTGTCTCGAACACCCCTAACCGTCGAGAAAGAGAGAGAACATAAGGCTGCTCTTAGCCATTAGGAGCAAGCGTGCATGTGGTGGAGTAAACAAAGGCATGTGGGTTGGAGAAAATTGCCAAAGTGTAATTAACTACTGATGAAAGTGGCAACGGAGCAACTGTCCAACACCTTATCTATCATCTTTTCCCTCCATGTGATATTCAATACCTCATCCAATTTTTTTTAAGATTAAAAAACAAATTCACTTTAAAAATAGGAGTAATTACTATTATTGCCACCTCAAACTAACAACAAACCAAAACTAACAGACTGGAGGGGCTAGGCCGCCACCTCAACTCAGCAAACAGAATATGTGAGGGGCTAGGCCGCCACCTCAACTCAACAAACATAATATGTGAGGGGTTATGCCACCACCTCGACTAAGCAATGCAATCAAATAAAAATTAACTATACTAACTAAAAACAAACTCAATATTTAGCCTGGCTTCGTTACACCTCAGGTTTGGCATAAAACCAGGTTAGAGGTATCCACCAAGCTAAATACGAGCTACTAACACATAAAGCCATGGATACAAAAATAAGTGAGAAAATCCACCTTCAGACATTAGTGTTTTTTTATCATCATAGCTGGAAACTGAAATGGATGCTGCAACGTTAAGTTCCCATCTTCTACAAGAACCTCTCCTCCTCACTAAATACCCTATCAATAAGAGAAGCAATAAGAGAATAGAAAGATTGAATACCAATGGAAATTAGAGTAATTGAAATATTGGAACTGATATTTACCACTAAGGCCTTCATAAGTTGCAACAGCACTTCATAAACTTCAGCAGAAATGAACTAAGTACAATTTTTTCAGATATAGGTACATTTTAGTGCTGAATGTACTTAGTTCTGAATTCTGCTCAGATATTAGTTATTTTTATCATCACTGCAGAAAATTGAAATGGATGCGGCAACGTTAAGTTGCCATTAAGGCCTTCCTAAGTTGCAACACAATCACACTTCGCTTTGCCAAAAACTGGGGTTGTGTCTGTGGCTTATTCATTTCAGACTAAAAGGAGACACACACACACCCCACACTACCACACACACCACAACACATGCAGGCAACATCCACGTCAGTTAAGTGAAGCTAAACAGACCACAAGGCTGTCAAGGCATGCAGCAGGCTCAGATATTAGTTCAGAAATACATCATAGCCAAAAACTGAAGTGGGGGCAACATCATGTTGCCATTTAAGGCCTTCATAAGTTGCCACAACATCCACTTCAGCCCACTTACTGAAATAAATAAGCCATAAACACAAATACTGAAATGAACAAGCCACAGACACAACCCCAGCAGAATAAATGAATAGTAGAATCAAACCAAATGCCAGCAGGTCCCCTAATCACTGTCTATATCAGAATCTGCAAAATAACCTGAATGTACTTAGTTCAGATATAGGTACATTTTAGTGCTAAATGTACTTAGTTCTGAATTCTGCTCAGATATTAGTTCTTTTTATCATCACTGCAGCAAATTGAAATGAATGCAACATTAAGTTGCCATTAAGGCCTTCATAAGTTGCAACATCACTTCATTACAATACCACTATGGCTCAGACATTAGTTTTTTTATCATCAAAGCCGGAAAACTGAAATGGATGCGGCAACGTTAAGTTGCCATTAAGGCCTTCATAAGTTGCAACACAATCACACTTCACTTTGCCAAAAACTAGGGTTGTGTCTGTGGCTTATTCATTTCAGACTAAAAGGAGACACACACACACCCCACACTGCCACACACACCACAACGCATGCAGGCAACATCCACGTCAGTTAAGTGAAGCTAAACAAACCACAAGGCATGCAGCAGGCTCAGATATTAGTTAAGAAATACATCATAGCCAAAAACTGAAGTGGGGGCAACATTATGTTGCCATTTAAGGCCTTCATAAATTGCCACAACATCCACTTCAGCCCACTTACTGAAATGAATAAGCCACAAATACAAATACTGAAATGAATAAGCCACAGACACAACCCCAGCAGAATAAATGAATACTAGAATCAAACCAAATGCCAGCAGGTCCCCTAATCACTGTCAATATCAGAATCTGCAAAATAGCCTCTGAATTCATCTTTAGCTGAGCGTTTTTGAATTCCAAGGCGTGCATCCTCCCAATCTTTCAAGCATATGAGACAGTCCAAAATGTCTGGAGCTAGTCTGCTCCTCCTCTCATCCAACACTCTTTTACCTGCACTAAAAGCAGATTCGGATGCCACTGTAGACACAGGAGGGGTTAGTAGATCACGTGCCATGATTGAAAGAACGGGATATTTAACTTCATTTTTTTTCCACCAATCTAAGACATCAAAATCACGCCTGTCATTCTCATTAACAGATTCTAGGTCCAAATATTTATCAAGTTCAATGCGTGAAGTTACAGTGCTACTTCCTAAATTTGAACTAACGAAATCCCAAAATTCATCATTGGTACTTGTAGAAGATGTTAAAGGAGCAGCAGTACAGGCAACATTAGAACGAAACTTAGAGTCATATTTAGCATACATGGTAGTCAATAAATCATAAACATAAGCAGAAGAAGGTAAAGTAGTAATCCCTAAATTCGTACCAATCGTTCTTAAGAGCAAGCTAACACCTTGTAACTTCATCCTAGGGTCCATTACTGCAGCTAACATAAATATTGGTGGCATTTCCTCGTAATATTTTCTGAATTTTCCTTCCATATCTATAAAAGCATGTGCAAAATTTGGATGTTCCCTATATCTACGAAAATTTACACTGATATTGAAAAGATGATGAAGCACAATACAAGAAGTAGGATAACGAACACCCGAACAACCTACGGTAGCAACATAAAACACTTTCAAAAACTTCATGAACTCAAAACCAATTTCCCAATCAGCTTGAGTTAAAGGACTACCACGACACGGTCGATACCTCTGATTAACAAAACCAGATATTGCATCACTATATTTCCTACAAGACTTTAACATAAGGTAGGTCGAATTCCAACGATTTTGAACATCAGAGTTCATATTTTTGGGTTTAAGATTGTACAATGATGTGCATAATTTATCAAATTCTTGTTGCCTAGATGGGGAAGTAGCAATAAAAAGAACAGCATTTCTAATTTTTGAAATATGTGGAGCTATATGTGTCAAACCATCTTGCACAACTAAGTTAATCACATGGCATACACATCGCAAATGCAATAATTCACCAAAATAAGGAGTCGTCAAATTTCTTATAAACAATGGAAGTGTAGCAGTATTAGCGCTATGGTTGTCAAAAGTAATGCTATAAACTTTATCAAGAACTTCAAAATCCCTAAAAACACTCATAATACTTTCAAAAATATGTTCAGCATCATGAGGAAACTCCACTAAACGGAAAGCAATAATTTTTTTTCGCAAAGTCCAACTAGAGTCTATATAATGAGCAGTCACACAAATATAACCACGATTATTTATACCAGACCACATATCAGAAGTAAAACCAATTGCACCAACAGTTGCAAGTTCACTAATCAAATCTTTTTTAACTTCACTATGAGCTTTCTTCGTATTACTACGGATTGAATTTCTAGAAACCTTAACAAATGAAGGATTCAAACAATTTGTGACAAAATGTTCAAATCTAATATCGTCACCAAAAGTAAATGGCTGTTCTGCTGCAGCTACATAAAGGGCTAGTCCATGTCTCATTTTTTCTTTTGAATAAACAAATTACTATCAGATGCATCGCCAATTTTATTAGAATGATGTTTTACAAGATGTCTACCATGTGGCCCTACACCATTATTACTTAAGCATTTATAATTTGTGTCACAATAATGGCATACAGCCCTCTGTCCTATGTCAATACCATTTTCATTCTTGAAGTTATCCACTATAGAGAAATGATTCCATACCCATGAGCGGCGTCGTGACCTTTTTGAACCACTAAGGCCTGAATTTGTAGCTGCAGGAGTAGAACCTGCTGGAATAGCAGTAGAACCTAAAGGTCCTGTTCCACTTCCACCACCAACAATGTTTGAAGCAGCCTCCTCACCTACAGAACCCATACCCTGTGGTGCAATAGGGTTTCGAGCTACTTCATCAGAAGAACCTGAGTGGGAGTCACCCATCTACAAAAAAAAACACCATATCAGGGGTTATTAAAGGGGAAACACGAAAGCCCTAAACTGTTATTAGATCAATCACATGGGAAGTAATTAATCACATGGGAAGTTAAAGGGGCAACAGCAGCAACACTACTGATCAATCACATGGGAAGTAATTAATCACACTAAACTGTTATTCACATTAGACTGATTAATCACTGCAAAATCAGTTTCGACAAATTTGTCAAAAATATACTAATAGAAGAAATCAGTAACAAAATCATCAGATCTGGCCTGTCTCGCCAAAACCCTAATTTAAGAAATTAGTAACCAAAGCCCTAATTTAGTAACCCTAATTTCAAGAACCCAAATTTCAGAAATAAGTAATAAAAGCCCTAATTTCGTAACCCTAATTTCAAGAACCCTAATTTCAGAAATTAGTAATAAAAGCCCTAATTTCGTAACCCTAATTTCAAAAATCAGGTCAAAACCCTAATCTCAGAAAACCCTAATTGCATTAGATAAGTGGAGACTGGAAAGGGAAGTGAATCAAGTGATAGAGGTACCTGTGAGGGAGGGAGAGAGAGACGGTGACCGCCGACCAGTGATAGTCTGATAGAGGTACCCTTCGGCCTTCACGCCTTTACCTGAGATTCAAACGAATCTCCTCATGTTGCTCAACTAGGTCGGCTCAGATAGTCCAAGAGACACAGAGAGAGAGAGACGTTGAGAATAGATGTAGTGAACACACACACGCGCACACA
>BPLS01020620.1:0-10997 GCA_019656275.1 Rhododendron kiyosumense | reverse complement strand
AGACAAAGGGTGAGTGCACCTTTGCCTCTCGTGGCAAAGGCCCTCCGATGCCTAAGTTAGTATCACGTACTAGTAAACAACCCTAATTATCAGTAGGAAAGCAATAAGAGATGGCCTAATATTGCGTACCTTTTACCTCCAGACTTACCTCGTATTTATAGGTTCACGGATGCTTGCTGCCCAAGCATCCCTGTTGCCCTAGGATTCCTACCTCGTATAGGAAACCTAGTATCTTCTGGATTCTCATTCCCTTATCTGTACATTATCTCAATCTTTATGGGACTCTCAATCCTTTTGGGACTCTTTCCCATAGTTATCCGAACACCCCACTTACATTGGGTCTCTTGCCTCGATCCTATATACTCGGGATCTTATCCTTTTATGGAACATTACCATTCCGGAGTATTCTTGTCACTTGACTTCTTAGGGCAACTTCCTCCACTGTTCGGCTTCCTCTTTGCCGGACAGTCCTCCTGGACCAGTGACCTCACATGCAACCGCTCCACGTCGTTATATCTGGACAAATGACTTCATATGTCTTTTGTCCTTATCAGCCGAACAGACTGTCTGGACCAATGACTTCACGTGTCACTGGCCTTCCTCGCTGCTCATCGCACTGTCCGGCGATGGACTTATCATTCCTGCCACGTGTCCCTAATACATCACGTGTTCGGCGACCAATCTTTATCTGTTCGGGAATACCTCCCTACAATTGCTCCCCAACTTTATCCGTTTGCCACTGTTTGGGGGCAATGGATGAAGCTTTTAGAAACATCGATTCTGGACCACACCTGTCAGCCCCGGGCAGCCATTCCATTAATACCCTTTAAGGTGCTTGGCGGCTTTGTCATTATACCGTCTCGGGGTAATAACTCCACGTGGCGTGTTTCGTATGCTCCGTATTAAATTTGAACTGACGTTTCCTCTAAACGTCGTTAGCGTGTTTTCCGCTTTCCGTTACTTTATCTCGTAACGGCGTAGAGAGAGACATTTCGTCTCCGTTCGTCTTCCTTAAACCTCTGAAAAAGGCTTTTAGTTTCTTATAAGTCAAAAAACCCTTTCTCGCCTCCTACTGTTCTGAGCGATTCCAAACGCCATCGCCGCCGTCTGCGTATTTCTTTCTCGACACCAAACACCGCGGTAGTTGATCTCGTAAGCCTCTCCGCCCCCTCTCGTTGTAAGCTCTTTCTCTCTGGTTAATCTATTCCCAGAGATTTATTCGTATCCCTATTAGATTTCGATTGTTTCATAGCTTTCCTCTGCATATTCCAATGGCGAATATGGATGATAGTGGCCCAAAACCCGGTAAATTTAGAAAGCTCTGTGAAACCCCGTCAGCCATGGCGGCCTTTAGGAGGGACTATAACGTCCCTCACAATGTAGGGCTTGAACTTGCCCCATTAGATGCAGATAGAGATGGGGGCACATGGGATAGGATGTGTATTCATCGTTGCCATTGTTGAGGGGGGAGTTAGATTTCCCCTCCATCCATTACTCCGTTAGGTTTTAAACTGGTATCGACTTACGCCGATGCAAGTTTCCACTAACTTCTTTAGACTAGTAATGGGGGTGGTAGCTTTGAACAGAATATTGGGGACCCAACTGGGGATCTGGGACATCCAGTGGTGGTATAGCATCGTGCTAAACACCGACTATAATACCTTTTATTTCAAAGTTAGGAAAGCAGAGAAGCGTCTCGTGCTAAATTTACCAGACTCTGCTCGCGATCACGAGATTGACTTTCTCTACGTTACTGGAGCATTTGAACCAGTAGGCGAAGACGGCCAAGTGGTGGGCTTCCACTGCCCCCACATATGGGGCTACCCACGTATGCTCCTTTTTCCACTTTTCCTTGTAGCTTTTGTCTAACTTTCCGTTATGGTCTCTAACCTTTATTGTGCTTTCTGCCGTGCAGCGAGTAACGCAAACAAGCGTCCCAGAGCTGAACCCAGCTACGTCCGAACAGCGGAGATCAACAGGATCTTAAGATACAAAGGGGAACCAGGCTCCCCAACATTTGGTCGGGGTCGTGACGCCAACGTATTATTAGGCTACGACCCCGCTTACAAAGGGTTCATAGACAGGAGATTGGCCAACCCGAGCACCAGCGGCGCCTCCTCATCGACAGCTCCCCTACAACCACGAGGCTCAGGGTTGCAGGCGGAAGTTACACTCGCCGGACAGCCAGGGGAAGTTACCATTCCCGAAGGCGTCCCTGTTACCCGCGTGGTGCTCAGGAGGTCCAGAAGGCGGCAGGCTACTCCTGAACAACAAGCTGGACAGCTAGCTCCCATCTGTGCTACGAGTCAATCCTCCTCCTCTGGCTATTCTCGCTCTCCTCAAGATCCAGGTACGATGTCTCATCAACCTTTGGACCTCAGTACTCTTCTTACTGTCCCTAGATGAGGACGAGGTGCCGCTAGTAGAGTGGCATCAACTGGTTCTCCCCCCCCCCCCCCCCCCCCTCGATCACGTCGCACTAGGGGGGGATCTACCAGGACAACATCACCCCACCAAGAGCAGGAAAGTTCCCTCGAGGGAGCTGATGCTCATCGAGACAAACGTCCCCGGAGCAACGAGGTCGAGGACAGCGATACCCCTGCTACCTCAATACCGCTGGAGACGCCATCACCGGGCACCCAGGTTACTGCTGAAGTCTGGGCTCCTCAGCTCATGAGGGGGGACCGCCCCGTTAATGTTGGAGATAGTGCAAGTTCCTCCGAGACTGCACTGGCCCTAGCTCAGGGCCTCTTACTCCCAGTGGACATGCAGAAAGAGATGTCCTCGCCTGCTGATAGACTTGTATCCACTGGTCTCGTCAGTGGAATTAAGGTAACCAAACTTATTTAACTTCTGCTTTGATTACAGTGGGGTTTCCAAAAAACCTTTTAACTCGTGTTTGGTGTTTGCAGTTTATTCAAAAGATGATGGTCTTGGGCCAGAAGTACCAAGAAGCTGACGCTGAGAGAGTCAGACTTCTAAATGACAACACCAGGCTGCTCCGCTCAATCTCAAGGCTGGAGAGAGAAAGGGACAAGGCCAAGGCCGAGGTGGTGGAAACCAAGGCCAAGCTTGAGACTACCAAGGACAGCCTTGCTCAAGCTCTTACAGAAATTGACAGCACAAAGAAGGCTTCATTCGATGAAGGGTACCAAAAGGGGTTCGATACGACAACAGCGAGCTATGTGAACCAGATGCTTGCCATTCAGGATCAGATTTGGGCAGCCTGCTGGGAAACATGTCTGGCGAAGGTTGGGGTTGCTGAAGATTCTCCCCTCTGGGAAGACAACGAACTACCTAGCCGACGTGCACAAATGGCAGATGAACCCCAGGGGGATCCTGAGGATGATATCAATCAACAGATCGAGAATTTTGCTGGTGCTGAAGAAGAAGTCCTTATTGAAGTGGGGAGGACTGCCCCCGTGGAGTCACCTGCTCGGGGATCAAACATCGACCCCATAGCTGGTGAAGGGGATGCTGGTGGTGATGAGATCCTAAGGGAGATTGGAACAGAGGAAGCCGAGCAATCAGCTCCTGAGGTCCAAGAACTGGACTGAATAAACCATGAAACATTTTGCAGGTCCTAAGCGACCGTAGTTTGATTCAGCCCTGCGAGGCGTCAGATCATCTTTTCTTTTTTTATGTTTGTTTTACATAAGTACTTAGCCCCTAGTGGCATGACTCTGGATTTCATCTGTTTGCTCGGCCCTTCGTGGCCTTTGTTCGAGTATCTTGTGCTTTGAGTGTCACAAGCTTTTTCGTCTTATGCAAGTGTTTCGTACTTGGATTTTGCCTAAGTATATTCGTACTTATTACTATTGTGTCATAACAGAATCAAGCCTTTCGTACTTGATTTCTTGCATGTTTACTTATGCAAGCCTAAGTATATTTGTACTTTGAGGTATCTCATACCCGAACAGCCACGTGTGTTCTATATGCATCCCGAGTATTTTCATACTTGGGGTAAGTTTCTCATATTTAGGGTAAGTTTCTCATACTTGGGGTAAGTTTCTCGTACTTTGGGTAAGTTTCTCATACTTGGGGTAAGTTTCTCGTACTTTAGCGTTTGTTCGTGCGCGATTCTTAAGCTATCAAGCATAGATATATTCATATATGGCGTTCGTGTCAATCCCATGCTCCCCAATATGAATAAAGAAAATAAAAATTAGTATTCATATTAGAAAACCAAATATTTCAAAAGACTGAACATACTGTGAGGAAAGGAATGTCTTTATTCATAGACTGAACTTAATGGGGCGTTATTCGTACCCCTTACAACTAAAACAGAGTAAGAAACACAAGGGAATTTTATTCGTAATTCCTACATAGTCACGTAGTGCAATAAAACTAAATTCTTCTAAACAAAGAATTTTCTCAGATTATGAATATTCCATGGCCTCGGAATTGGGATGCCGTCCAGATCAACCAATCTGTAAGCCCCAATGCCCACAATCTTTGTTACTCGATACGGGCCTTCCCAGTTGGCTCCTAGCTTGCCTTCATTGGCTACTTTGGTGTTGCCGAGCACCTTTCGTAGTACAAGGTCCCCAATACCAAATTCTCGAGGGTGAACATGCTTGTTATAGCTCTTCATCAGTTGTTCCTGATAAGAGGCTAAATGAACTAGGGCCCTTTCTCTCCTTTCTTCGGCTAGATCAAGCTCAATTTCAAGGGCTCTGTCATTGCCCCCACCTTCAACCAACACAGCCCTGTTGGTTGGAAGTCCCACTTCCAGAGGTATAACTGCCTCTGTGCCGTATGCCAATGAATAGGGGGTCTCTCCCGTAGACCTCCTAGGTGTTGTCCTATGTGCCCACAGGACAAGGGGCAATTCATCGGGCCACTTCCCCCTGGCCTTATCCAACCTTTTCTTGATTCCGTCCAGAATGGTTTTGTTAGATGCTTCTGCCTGTCCATTACTCTGAGGGTATGCTGGAGTTGAATAGTAGTTCCGTATTCCATATTGGGCACAAAATGCCTTGAATTTCTTTTGAAATTGGGACCCGTTATCTGTGATCAAAGAGTAGGGAACCCCAAATCGAGTAATAATACTCTTCCAGACGAACCTCTCGACCATGGGTTCGGTGATTTTGGCCGGTGGTTCAGCCTCAATCCACTTGGTGAAGTAATCCGTCACCACCAAAAGGAATTTTCGATTCCCAGTTGCCTTGTGCAATGGACCCACGATATCCATTCCCCATTGAGCAAACGGCCAAGGACTTGTCAAAGGCACCAGATCCTCTGCTGGTGTTCGAATCATTGGTGAGAATTTCTGACACTTCTCACAAATTTTAACATACATCTTTGCATCCTCCTACATATGTGGCCACCAGTAGCCTTGGGTAATTGCTCGATGGGCAATGGATCTTCCCCCAGCATGACTCCCACATGTTCCTTCATGTATCTCGTGAAGAAATTTCTGAACCATCTCGGGGTGTACGCACAGCAAATATGGGCCTGTAAAGGACTTTCGGTAAAGCTTTCCTTCTGGGGACAGCCAAAACCTTGCAGACTTGGTTTTGACTTTATGTGCTTCCTTCTTGTCAGTGGGGAGTATTTCATCTCGTAAAAACTCCACGATTGGGTCCATCCAACTTGGACCCTGGTTTCCAAAACTAACTCTACACTCCTCCCAATGCTCGGTTCATTCAGATACTCAACTGCAACTCTTCGCTTGAGTTCAGTTGGGATCGCTGCAGCCAGCCATGCCAGTGAATCGGCATGTGCATTCTGTCCGGAACTTATCTGTTCAATGTGTACCCTCTCGAAGGTGTCAAGTAAATCTTTGGCGGCTTCCATGTATGCCGCCATTTTCTCATTCCGGGCCTGATACTCGCCGGACAACTGATTTACCACAAGCTGCGAGTCACAATGCACCCTAACTCTTTTTGCCTTCAGAGTCTTCGCACTTCTTAATCCAGCTAGGAGTGCCTCGTACTTCGCGACGTTATTCGATGCGCTGAATCCCAGCCGAACAGACAGTTCTATCATAA
Source organism: Rhododendron kiyosumense (assembly GCA_019656275.1). Classification (NCBI taxonomy): domain Eukaryota; kingdom Viridiplantae; phylum Streptophyta; class Magnoliopsida; order Ericales; family Ericaceae; genus Rhododendron; species Rhododendron kiyosumense. The sequence goes on along the minus strand of BPLS01020620.1, from coordinate 5,004 downwards.
TTCCTCCAGGAGGAAAAAGAACAACACCAATTCCCGAACCAGTATTACAAGCTGATCCGTCAACGAATAAATTCCATTCCGTATCATCCTGTTCGGCTGAGACTTTATCCCTCATGGACAATGTTTTACTCTCCTGTCCCTTTTTCGTAGGAGGCAGGGGAGCTACCGTGGGAGAAAACTTTGCCACAAAATCAGCCAACAATTGGCCTTTAATTGCTGTTCGTGGTTGATAATCAATATCATATTGGCTCAACTCGACGGACCACGTCGAGATTCTTCCTGAAAAATCTGCCTTTCGTAGCAGTGACTTTAATGGAAATTCAGTGTACACCACAACCCTATGGCTCTGGAAATAGTGTGGCAGCTTTCTCGTTACTGTCCTAAGTGCCAGGACAAGTTTCTTTAGGGGCAGATATCTCGTCTCTGCATCTACCAATGTCTTGCTAACATAATATATTGGGATTTACTCAATTCCCAAATCTCTTAACAGGACTGCACTCACAGAATGCTCAGAAACAGCTAAGTACAAAATCAAGGACTCACCTGGCTGCGGGGTTGACAGAAGTGGTGGCTCGGCCAGATACTTCTTCAGGTCCTAGAAAGCTTGCTCACATTCTGCTCCCCATTCAAATCATTCCCTTTTCTTCAATAACTGAAAGAAGGGCCTACACTTGTTACTTGATCTGCTAATAAATCTATTGAGTGCTGCAGCCATCCCAGTTAGTCTCCGGACCTCCTTCGTGGTTTTGGGACTTTGCAGCCTCTGCAAGGCCTCAATCTGATCTGGATTAGCCTCAATTCCCCTTATAGTGACCAAGTGCCCTAGGAATTTCGCAGAACCAACCCCAAATGCACATTTCGAGGCGTTGAGTTTCAATTTGTACTTCCTCAAGATCTCAAAGACTTCTCTCAAGTCTGTAATATGCCCTCGCTTGTCTCGGCTTTTCACCACCATATCGTCTATGTAAATCTCCATAGTTTTCCCGAGCAGCTCCCTGAACATGATAGTCGCAAGCCTTTGGTATGTGGCCCCCGCGTTCCTTAGTCCAAACGGCATAACACTATAGCAGTACAAATCCCGTGGGGTGATGAAAGATGTCTTCTCCTGATCTGGCCCAAACATAGCAATTTGATGGTATCCTCGATACGCATCAAGAAAACTCATTCGCTCGTAGCCAGCTGTTGCGTCGACCAACTGGTCTATCCTTGGGAGGGGAAAACTATCCTTAGGGCAGGCTTTGTTCAAATCTGTGAAGTCCACACAGACACGCCACTTCCCATTCTTCTTTTTTACGACCACGGTGTTGGACAGCCACTCAGGGTAGTGAACCTCGCGTATTGCTTTTGCCTCAAGCAATCGACTAACCTCTTCAACAACAGCATCCACGTGCTGTACGGCCGCCCTACGTTTCTTCTGAATGACTGGCTTATGCTGAGGGTCAACATTCAGATGGTGACAGATTATGTCAGCATCTACACCAGGCATCTCTTCTGGTACCCATGCAAACACATCAACATACTCCTTCAGAAACTGTATTGACTCGGTCTTTTCCTCTGCTGGTAATGATTCCCCAATCAAAAAATATCTTTCAGGATCAGCCTCGTTGATCTGAATTTTTTCCAAGCCTTCGATTACCTTATCGGCCGGGCATCTTCCGACATCCTCGATAGTTGGTTGATCTGGCACTTCCAGTGTATGAACATGGTGGGCCTTCGGAGCCTTCTTAATGATGGAAATCAAACATTGCTGGGCCGCTTTCTGGTTGCCCCTGATTGCTTCAATCCCATTGGATCCTGGGAATTTCACCATCTGGTGGTAAGTCGAGGAGACTGCCCTCATTTTGTGTAACCAGGTTCTTCCTATAATCGCATTATAAGAAGAAGGGACGTCTACGACCAAAAAGTCTGTCCTCAAAACAACTGATCCTGCCCGAACAGGCAGTGTTACCTTTCCAAGGGGCCAAACCGCCCCTGCACCAAACCCAATCAATGGCGTTGTGGACTGCTCCAAATCTGTCTGAGCCAAACCCAGCTTCTTGAACGCGTCGTAGTACATCACCTCCGTACAACTTCCTGAATCCACTAGGATCCTTTCAATGTCATACTCCCCAACTCGTAGGGTTATGACCAAAGCGTCATTATGAGGTATCTGGACCTCTCCCAAGTCGTCATCTGTGAAGGCTATGGTCTCATTGCATATGTCGTTCTCTCGCCCTCTTTTATTACCCAATCGCATCACATGCTGATCGTGCTTAAACTGTCTTTGCAACAGTCTAACCTCATTTCTCGTATAAGGTGCGGCCAGCCCATGTATCATATGGATTACCCCCTTGGGATTTTGTTCGTAATCCAGTTCCATGGCCTTCCCTTTTTCCTTGGGATCCTCCTGGATAAATTCCTTGAGATAGCCCCGAGAGACCAAATCATCGAGGTATTTCTTGTACATCTCGCAATCTTCAGTCATGTGGCCCCAATTCTTGTGGTAGCTGCAGTGCTGATTCGTAGCACGTTTCGTGTCTTTATCTCCGCCAAGACTCGGGGGCCACTTGAAGTACGGCTGATTCTTTATTCGATAAAGAATCCTGTAGATTGGCTCCTTCCAAACAGTAGTGATAGAAAAGAAGGACTTGGGATCAGGGGCTTGCTTTTCCTTGTACGGATCCTTCTTAGCCTGCCCGTACTCTTTTCGTTCCTTGTACGTTTTGGGCTCAGGTTTATCCACCTTCTTGGCGGGCGTTTTAAGCTGTTCGGCAGCGATCCTGCCATCCTCGCGGAGTATGTCATCCTCCATTCTGGCGTGCTGTTCTATTCGCTTCATCAGTTTGGCCAACGTAGCCACCGGATGTTTATTCAATGAGCGGCGTAGCTCTCCCCGAACAGGCAAATCGGTCTTGAAGGCTGCTATGGCATATTTCTCACTGCAACTCTCAATCTCGTTGAAAGTTTCCCAGTACTTCTTCGCGTAATCTCTGATCGGCTCGCTTTCCGCCTGTTTCATGGTGGATAGACTCTCAAAAGTTTTTGAGGCTTTTCTGCTTGTCAAGAACCGAGCAGTGAATTCTTCGGCCAACTGCCTCCATCCCCTTATAGATCGTGGTGCTAGTTTATGAAACCAACTCAAGGCCACCTTGCCAAGACTTGACGGGAACATTTTGCACAAAATGGCATCATCACCATCGTGCATGAACATGGCCTGTTGGTAATGCTGTATGTGAGCCACAGGGTCCGTGTTTGTCTCGTAAAGCACGAACGCTCCGTGCTTTACTCTGCTCGGCAACTTGGCCTCCTGCAGCCTCCTCGCAAACGGGGAAGCTGCGATGTTACTCAGGGCTTTACGTGCCGCTTCTCGTGCGGACATTGTCCCTTCCTCCTTTTCAATCGTCTTGTGAGCCGTGGCTTTAACCCAGTCAGCATCAGGTCTCTCATACCTATCACGGTGATGCTTCCTCGTCTTTTCCTCAGATGAGGAATTGCATTCTCTGCTCTTTCTTCTTCGTGAAGAAGCCCTTCGCCTTTCTAGTGTGCGGTCTTTGCTTCTGCTTCTCCTCCTTCGTGGGGAAGCTTCACATCGTCTCGTGGTAGGACTATTGCTTCTGCCCCTTCTTCCTCGTGAATGAGGCTCTTTATGGACCAGCAGGGCCTTCCTATCTTCTCTAGAATTCCTTCGTGAAAGTCCGGAGTCTTCCGGGTGATCTCGTACCCGCTGCAGCTCTCGTATCTCATACTCTCGTCTTTTAATCAAACGAGCTTACTCCTCAATTTCTTTCCTTTTTAGGTCGAGGATATCCTCGCTGTTATGGACACTTTTTGAACGGTCCACCGATGCCTCTCTTCGGTGGGACTTGCTCCTTCTCGTGGAGCCAGTAGTTGCTTTGTCCTCTCTTCCAGTGGGCTTTCTCGGAGCACCTGGTGGAGATTTGTCCCCTCCACCACTTAACTGGTTCTTTGGATTGAACGGCGTGGTTGGATCTTCTTCCATCATGGTTATCTTTTTTCATGAAACTGGTTCGTTTCCCACAGACGGCGCCAATTATAGGGGGATGAAAACAATTAGTGCTCTGAACAACACCAAACTGCAACGGCTTCACGTGCCTCTACACCGGAACCCTAGTTCTTCGTCGGAACCCTAATCTGCAAAATAGACAAAGGGTGAGTGCACCTTTGCCTCTCGTGGCAAAGGCCCTCCGATGCCTAAGTTAGTATCACGTACTAGTAAACAACCCTAATTATCAGTAGGAAAGCAATAAGAGATGGCCTAATATTGCGTACCTTTTACCTCCAGACTTACCTCGTATTTATAGGTTCACGGATGCTTGCTGCCCAAGCATCCCTATTGCCCTAGGATTCCTATCTCGTATAGGAAACCTAGTATCTTCTGGATTCTCATTCCCTTATCTGTACATTATCTCAATCTTTATGGGACTCTCAATCCTTTTGGGACTCTTTCCCATAGTTATCCGAACACCCCACTTACGTTGGGTCTCTTGCCTCGATCCTATATACTCGGGATCTTATCCTTTTATGGAACATTACCATTCCGGAGTATTCTTGTCACGTGACTTCTTAGGGCAACTTCCTCCACTGTTCGGCTTCCTCTTTACCGGACAGTCCTCCTGGACCAATGACCTCACATGCAACCAGTCCACGTCGTTATATCTGGACAAATGACTTCATATGTCTTTTGTCCTTATCAGCCGAACAGACTGTCTGGACCAATGACTTCACGTGTCACTGGCCTTCCTCGCTGCTCATCGCACTGCCCGGCGATGGACTTATCATTCCTGCCACGTGTCCCTAATGCATCACGTGTTCGGTGACCAATCTTTATCTGTTCGGGAATACCTCCCTACACATGTTTTACAAACAGTTCAGGGGAATTGAAGAAAATGCTTTATGTTTGGGTTTGTCGAAAGTTTGATTCATTTGGGATTGCAGAGGAATTAGAGAAACTATTTTCAGGGCCACACACCACGAGAGAGAGAGAGAGAGAGAGAGAGAGAGAGA
>BPLS01020619.1:3692-32250 GCA_019656275.1 Rhododendron kiyosumense | reverse complement strand
GGCACAAAGCAATAGGATTGGGCCTCTTAATTATTGGACTGCTGCTGTCCACTTCGTTTCACAATTGAAATTGGTAGCAAACATTACAATTTAAACATGTCTTGGTGGGCCCAAGCTCTAATGGGCTTTCATAAAAAACGGCGCTTCCTGTAAAGGATTCTTCATTCCTTGTGGGAAAGTCGGTCCGTGTAGGGTATAAAAAGGAGGAGACCCAAGCTATCACGGCAGTCACGAATTATCCCGAACAGGGTTGCGCATAAATCAGGGCTCTGGCTTCCATGGCCGGCTAAACCCCTTGTCTAGAGGGAAGATGAAGCACTGATTCAAGTAACTTTGTATATGTATAGGTTTAGATTTTAATATTCGGATGGATTGTTTAACTAGAACTAGGGCTGCTCGCGGTCCGGTTCGGTTTGGATTTCTAGAAATCCAAGGACCGAACCGCTTATCACAGTTTATACAAAATGAAATTCGTGTCCGGACCAAAAGTCCTACGGTCCGGTTTCAATCCGATCCGTGACTCGCGGATCGGTTACAGTTTTGTTAAAACACTAGTAGAATTGTATCATTATAGTATATTACTGTTTGCATCCTCAAAAGTGCCACCCAATGAGAAAATTACACGTGGTACCGAATGATGCGATGGCCATACGAAACCTGTCCCAATCGAGTACCAATTACAGAGGATTACGGGAATTAAGGAGGACGCTGTTTTAATGACAAATGGTGTCGTTTTGGAGTGAACCAGTGTCATTTGGGTAGCAATTAAATGATGGTTTGAGAAGTTATTGGATTTAACCGTTGATTTAAGCATTATGATCATCGAACGGTATCCTCACTGCCTCAGTTTATAACTGAAATTGGATGCAGTTGCAGGGAATCATTTGGAAAGCCAGACATGTTGCATTAATTCACATTGCTTGAAAATAGGAACCACAATCCAGGAAGTGGCCACAAACACCATGATCGAAGCATGCATGGGAAGAAAGAATTCTGGAAATATCAATGTAACCGTTCGAAGACCCCTCTCAACCGTTTTATGTGGCCAACGTGGGCATCAATCGAAGACGTGGAGATCGAAGGCAGACTCAGCGTCTATAAATAGAAGAGTAAAGCAAAGAGAGAAGACCCCCACAAAAATTCATATCATCGGACAATTCATACAAAATGATTGCTCAGAGATCTATCTTAGATTAGTTTTTTAGTTTAGAATAGGATCTTTTTGTAAGTTGAAGGCTTATTTGCATGTAAGATTACTTTTCGATTAAATTCAAGTTCTCTTATTTTCTTGTAAGTTTTTTCTTACCAAAGAATAGTCGTTTGTAAGTCTACTTTTGATTAAATTCAGTGTGCTTATATTTCTGCATTATTCTTGATAGAATTCTAAGAGTGTTTGCATACAAACTTACCTTTGATTAAATTCAGGTTTGTTTGTGTTCAATCATCTTTTCTAATTCGAAACGCGTCAATCTTTTATTTGGTTGATACCTTAAGGAAAAATCCTCTTAATTGAGGTAATCGAACGGATAACACAATTGCCTGATTGAAATTAGTTGTTTCAAATCAATTTGAAAAGAGTAATTTCTTCCTTGAAGTTATTTCTTTTCTGGCACGCCCGCACACAATCATTTGCCATTTGATTGAGCTAATTCAGTCCAAACAATTTTTGGCACGCCCGGTGGGATACAAAGGTGTCAAAATGCCAAGGCTTCGAAAGCAAATAGGAACACCCATTGGTGATCTAGCGCCAGAAGAACAGGCTGTGCCAGAACGGGCAGCAGAACTAGGAACGCCTATAAACCCTGTTTTTCCTCAATTGGCTTTAGAACTCGAAGATCCTCTTTATGAAGAGCCCTCTTACAAAGCACCTCCTAAGGAAGTGCCTCCAAACTTCCAAAGAGGACAAGCCAGTGGTAAGGACCACGATAGAGATGAAATGTTTAGAGAAATGATGATAGCTTTTCGAGAGATGACTCAAACCCAAAGAGCCATGATCAAAAGCATAAGAAATAGGTTGCCTAACTTAGAGGCAGCAAGAAATAGTCCTGGAGATATTGGGCTAAACAATCAAGCCAACTCAAGCACTCACCAAAGTCCCTTCAAAGGAAGGCTTGGAGAGGACGTTGGTAAAAGTAGGATGAAGTCTAGAACATGTAAGGAAAAGATGTATCCAGACGAAATACCACAATCTTGGTATGAGCCTGTGAAACCTACAAAACCTGTTCTAGAAATTCCAAGGCAATCTCATGGTATTACCATTGGGGTTCAACGAAACACTAGAGAAAGGCAGAGTGTGAATCCTCTCTTCGAACCCACACTTGGGGAATGGGAGGATTACTCAGAACCAGAATTGGTTCATAGGCCCGAGAGAAGGGGTGAAAACCCGCAACACCCTCGGCAAAATGCCCAAATCACCAAAAATCCCCTTACAACAGCTTATGGAAGTCATAGGTCTATTCGAACTAATGATGCATTTGATAAAATGCAACAGCCACCGTATGAGAAGTTTCCTAGAGAGAAACAAGGGGATTTAAATACGACAAGGGGAGTTTATGAAGATGGTTTCGCAGGGCCAGAGCCTCTCGTAGAAAACCAAGAGCAAAACTTCCTCATAGGGAACCCAATATTAAGAGACCAAGTCATGGGTCTCATACAAGAGGTTTGTGGACCTCGAACTCGGGGGGTACAACCTCAAATTTATAGAAAACCATATCCAGAATGGGTAGACACAACGTTCCAAATCCCTAGAGAGTTTAAAATCCCAGATTTTACTTTGTTCTATGGGGGTGGGAGACAGTCCTCTATAGCGCATATAGCAAGGTTTTCTGCCCAATGTAAGAATTTGGCTCAAAATGGCTTCATGAAATTGAAGCTATTCCCAAATTCTTTGTTTGGGCCAGCTTTTGCATGGTACACTAACTTACCACCAGAGTCAATAACTGATTGGTTTCAAATGGAAGAAGCATTCCATGCACAGTTCTTTAATGCTGAGCCTGAAGTCTCTATGGCAGACTTGGCTAGACTGAAGCAGAAACCAGATGAGAAAGTAGCAGATTTCATATCTAGGTTCAAAAGAGCAAAAACCAAATGTAAACTTCGTCTGCCAGAGGCAGAATTCGTTAGATTAACACAAGATGGTTTAGAAAGAGAGCTTCAAAAAAGGTTTGATTTTCCAGAGTTTAGGGACTTTGCAGATCTAACCTATAAAGTGGCTAGATATGAGTCACTGCTAGAGGAGGATATGGACAGACATAATTCTTCCTACCCTACATACTATAGGGACCCCAATTACGAGATAGATGCTGCAGAAATCATAGAGCATGATCCTTGTGTTTGCGAGCCCTTGATTCAAAAGAATGTGTCTCTAGGGCAGAAGTTCAAACAAAAGGAGATTACTAAAGTATATTCTTTTGATATATCAAAAGTTGATGAGATTTTTGATTTCCTGTTAAGAAAGAAAATCATTAAGCTGCCTTCGACTGTGAAATTGCCCACAGCAGAAGAAAAGAATGGAAAGACCTATTGCAAATGGCATGACTCTTGGTCCCATTCAACTAAGTCTTGTAATGTTTTTCGTGACAGGATTCAAGAACAAATCAAGAAGGGAAGAATCAAATTTCCTGAAAAGGCTATGGGAATTGATACAGTGTCGTTTCCAAAGGTAGAAGAAGTCAACACCAATGTGCCTTCTTCACTGGGTCGAACTGTCAAGAAATATTGGCAAGATAAGGAGGCGCCAGTGAATATGAATATTGTTCAGTATGGAAGAGGCAAGCCATACGCTGGCCATCCTCGAGGCATAGGAATGAGGCCAAGTCCCTACAGGCGAGCCAATGATGGTTTTTCTTCACAGAAGTTCCCAGGTAATAATCATCTGCCCATGTTAGAAGCCTCATTTTTGGAGTGCCTATGTGTGGGATGTAGGGCCAACTATCTGATTTTTAAGGACTTGGACAGAAAGGGCGTGAGTTTTTTCACTAAGGAGATGGGAATGAAGAGAATGGCCCCAGTGCAAGCAAAGCCAAGTGACAGCAAGCTCTGGTTGGCATCAAAGAGAGATGTGCCTACTAGCCCTGCCCCAGCTATCCACAGAAGGGAGCTGCCGCCTTCGAAAAAAGCCAACATTAGCCGGACGTCTGAGGCTCCAGGAGAAGCCAAACAAGAGGAATTCACTTTGGTCAAAGGGGTTCCTGATTGGTTTCTCAAGCAAGTCAAGCCTGATTTGTTCCAAGGATACAAAGGCTCAAACAGGAATGAAAACAGAACTTTCAAGCCACCAAGTTTGAACTCTGGAAATTGGGTGTTAATTAGAGATCCCAAGTCCCAAATACCACAGATGGTTCCATTGCTCTCAAGAACTCAAAAGAGGAAGCTCCAGAGAAAATATACGCTTTTCCAATTAGGAGAATCCTCAACGGGGGAAGAATCAGGCAGGGGAGCAAGGCCTAATCCACGGTTTGACAGGGTTAAAAGGGACCCAGAAGAGTTTCGAGCCCAGTATCATGAGAGGGAGACTTTGAAGAAAGTAGCCTCTGCCATGCTCGAATAGGATCTTGGTCCACCTTCTCCCAATTCATTGGCTAGTTACCAGTCCGGGTTACTCGAAGCTATGTTGGTAGAGCAATAAGGGATCGAAGGAAGCTCTTCACCCATGGAACTATCAGCACAAGAGGTTGAAAGCAAGGAAATTAAGGAAATTGAGACACTTAAACCAGCCAAAGAAATGGCAACAATCCAATTTAGGGGTCAACCAGAAGTGCAAGTTAATATGGTGTACCCATACTCTATGGATTTCTTCAAGAATGGTCAGGTATCCGAAGGCCAAGGTGATGCTTGGTCAAACTTGGGCAAGCCAGAGATTTCTGAAGAAACAATGAGTAATGAGGAATTGAACATCATATGCAACAACTGTAACCTGGAAGAAGTGGCTCAGATTGAAATGGACGAGAACCTGGTATGTGAAATGGAGCAAAATCAAGAGAGTTTGGAGGTAAGCTCAAAAGAAAGTGCTTGTTTTGTGCCAGATTCCATGTCCGATGTCGAATATCCTTTGGTAATAGATCTAAATTATGTGGAAATTTCATATCCATTTAAACTACCAACTAATGCAATGAGACAACATTTGCGCCCATTATATATTACTGTATATTTCGATGGAGTCCCACTTAATAGAATCCTGGTGGATAATGGAGCTGCAGTGAATATTTTGCCTTTCCAAACCTTGAAAAAGCTAGGAAAAGGAAAAGGAAAATTTATTCCAACCAACACATCCATTGCAGGATTTACTAGGGAAAGTCAACATGCCAGGGGAATCATCTCCATTAGATTGGCAGTAGGAGGCATAGAGACTGATACTGCTTTCTTTGTAGTTGACACATATGCTAAATATAATGCTTTATTGGGAAGAGATTGGATTCATGTTAATGGATGTATCCCTTCCTCTATGCATCAAGAATTAATGATTGTTAAGTATGACAAAGGCAAAGAAGTGGGTGTTGAAGGAGTCAAAGCTGATCCACATCCATTTAGTGCCACAGCAAATTTTGCTGAAGCAGAAATGTACAAATCAGATGTAGTTCCTTTGAGTAAATTACTGCAAGCAGCCACTTACCCAACCAACGAGATGGAACTGGGAGAATTGGCAAAGCTGAAATCAAAGCTGAAACAAACTGTCGATTATGAATCAGACACCCCAAAAGATGACGCTGCTTGGATGTAAGTCCAAGGAAGAGGCAGAAGAAGAGGCCAACTCATTGGCTTTTGTGAGGTATGTTGCTTTGGGAATCGAACAGAAGATTCAAGAAGACAACATGTGGGAAGATGTTATGCAAGAAAGTAAGCCTCATGTGGAGGAAAGCCAACTGACTTCTCAGGAACAGGTTGAATCACAAGACCTGTTGGAGGAAGTAAAGTTGGGGGATGAACAAAACCCCAATTCAGTGTTAATTAATAAACAGCTGGAACCCAGGGTGAAAGCTGGATTGATAGGTTACCTATCAAGCCACAATTCAAACCTGTGAAACAACCAACCAGGAAGATGAGTCCAGAAACTATTGCAGGTGTCAAAAAGGAGATGCAGAGGCTTCTACACGCAGGTTTCATTAGAACAGCCAGGTATGTCGAATGGCTATCTAATGTGGTCCCAGTCCCTAAAAAGAATGGGACTATCCAGATCTGTGTTGACTTTCGAAACCTAAACACTGCAACCCCTAAAGATTAATACCCAATGCCTAATGTGGATACACTTGTGGACAGTTCAGCTGGACACAAGGTATTGTCCATTTTGGATGGGCATTCAGGGTATAATCAAATTTGTATCGCAAAGGAAGATGTGCATAAAACAGCATTTGCTTGCCCTGGTAATATTGGTATTTTTGAATGGGTCAAAATGCCATTTGGATTAAAAATGCTGGAGCCACTTACCAGAGGGTTATGAATGCTATTTTTCATAATTTGGTTGGAAGTTTTCTTGAGTGTTACATAGATGATATCATTGTGAAGTCAAATTCTGATGAGAATCATTTGCAACACTTAGAGAAGGCATTTCAACAAATGAAGCATTATCAATTGAAATTGAATCCAGAAAAGTGTGCTTTTGGAGTGTCAGCTGGAAAATTTCTAGGGTATTTAGTCCACAACAAAGGAATACAAGTTGACAAGAATAAAGCAAAGGCTATTATTGAAGCCAAGCCACCTTCTACAAAGAAGGAGTTGCAAAAGTTTCTTGGTCAATTAAATTTCCTTCGAAGGTTTATATCTAATACTGCAGAAAAAACTAAAATCTTCTCTTCTTTGTTAAAACTGAAGGAAGGGGAAGAATTCAAGTGGTCCAGAGAGCATGATGAGGCCTTCGAAACCATCAAGAGGTATCTAGCCAACCCTCCTGTTTTGGCACCTCCCATCAAAGGAAAGCCAGTAAAGTTGTACCTAGCTGCAACACATGACTCAATAGGAGTACTGTTGGCTCAAGACAATGAAGATGGCAAGGAAAGAGCAGTTTATTATCTTAGTAGGTTTTTAAACTCTTGTGAATGTAAGTATGCTGCAGTAGAGAAATTATGTTTAGTTTTATTTTATGCTTCCAAGAAACTCAGGCATTACTTGTTGGCTAGAGTAACTTATGTTATTTCTCAAACTGATGTAATTAAGCACATGCTTTCGAAGCCAGTTCTTAGTGGGAAGATTGAGAAATGGATAGTATCTTTAATTGAGTTTTGTCTTGAATATGTACCTCAAAAATCAGTAAAAGGCCAGGCATTGGCCAACTTTCTAGCTGATCATCCAAATGAGCTTGAAACACCAAGAGCATTGGAAGCCACTGTGGTCGAAATTAAACCATGGAAATTATGGTTCGATGGGTCAAGAACTGCTCAAATGGCTGGAGTAGGCATAGTTATGGAATCCCCCCAAGGGTTGAAAACCAAATATGGTTTTCGACTAAATGAGGGACAATGTTCTAATAACCAGAATATGAAGCATTGATCATAGGATTAGAAATTTTACTTAACTTGAGAGTGAGTGTTGCTGAAGTCTTTGGAGATTCTCAATTGGTGATAAATCAGCTGAATGGACAGTTTAAATGCACTAGTCCAGCATTGATAATTTATTATCAACATGCTAAGAAACTGATGGATCAATTCTTTATGCTTACTTTAACTTATATACCTATATTCTTCAACGAAGAAGCTGATGAAATAGCTCAAAGGGCATCTGGTTTCAGAGTTTTGTCAGAAAATGAAAAGGAGTTTTGTCAATTAACTTTGAGAAAATCTCTGCCCAGGTTTCAAAACAGAATAACTGGTTTGGAAGTATTGGAAATTAATGTTCCTACTAGTCAAAATGTGGATTGGAGGCAACCATTGATTGAATATTTAACCAAGCCAGATAGTGTTGCAGACAAGGCAACCAGATTGAAAGCAATAAACTATATAATGTACAACAATGAGCTATTCAAGAGAAGGATGGATGGCCTTCTTTTGAAATGCTTAAGCAAAGTGAGTGCTTTTAAATTGATGGCTGAAGTGCACGAAGGAATTTGTGGAACACATCAAGCCGGCATAAAAATGAGATGGTTGATAAGGAGGTATGGTTATTATTGGCCTACCATCCTCAAAGATTGTATAGATTATGCAAATGGGTGTCAAGCCTATCAAAAGACAGGTCCACTCAAGCATTTGCCAGTCACAGATTTGCAATATGTAATAAAGCCATGGCCTTTTAGGGGATGGGCTATGGATATGATTGGGATGATTTATCCTCCTTCATTGGAGAAGCATAAATTTATCCTAGTAGCTACTGATTATTTCACAAAATGGGTGGAGGCCCAAGTTTATCAGGAGGTCAAACAAACCCATGTCATTGATTTCATAAAAGGGATCATATATAGGTTTGGAAGCCCTCAAACGATAACAGTGGATAATGGTTCCATATTCGAGGGCAAATTGGTAAAGAATTTTGCTAATAACCATGGAATTTCATTAATATATACCAGTACTTATTACGCTCAGTCAAATGGTCAAGCAGAATCAACCAACAAGATCATTAAGAAGGGGATCCAAAGAATGGTGGATCAGAACCTAGAGGTCTGGCATGATTTGTTGCTTGACACATTATGGGCATATAGAAATACAAAAAGGACTAGCACAGGCACTACTCCATTTGCATTAACTTATGGACATGATGCTGTGTTGCCTATGGAGATTACTGTGAGATCTCAAAGGGTAGCATGTCAAAATAACTTAGATACAGGGGCTTATCATCAAGCCATGCACATGGAATTAGAAGATATTGATGAAGCCAGAATGAAAGCTTTAAATCAAATCATGTTACAAAAAGCAAGGGTTGCAAGGAGTTATAACAAGATAGTTGTCCTTCGAAGTTTTGATGAAGGAGATCTTGAGTGGAAGGTTATCCTTCCTATCAGAGATAGGAAAGTCAGAACAGATGGGTTAGGAAAATGGGCGCCAACGTGGAAGGGGCATTTTCAAATCCATAGAGTGTTGAAAGGAGGAGCGTATCATTTGAGAAATTTGGATGGATGTGTTCATCGAAGGAAAATGAATGGAAGATATCTCAAAGCTTATATTCCTTCTATATGGGAATCCTTTCATAAAAGGTAGCTTTCGAAGGATGGGTTTTTCATTTAAATGTATTGATGGTTTCGATGGGAGTTGGTTATTTTAGACTAAACCCAAAGCAAATCCTGAATTCGAAGCATTGGTTGTATAGTGGTATAATTTTGATCGGTTCAACGTTCAAGGGTTTTTTCTTTGGAGTTCTTTATATGATCATGTTCGACCAAGTTACCATATTAGCGTTCGAGGCCATAAAAGAGTCAAGAATTGCCAGCCAAAATTCCCATTATATTTATGAAAACATGAGAAAAACAAAAGGAAACCCAAATGGGTTTGAAACAGATCCAAGTGGATCTGAACAAAAAAAAAGAGAGCTTGCTAAGACCACAAAATAGACACTCTGGCTCGGAAACAAAAATGAAGATCATGGCTGATCCTAACAGTCCCAAAGGAGAATCTTTAAGAAGATCCTCCCTCCGGGGGACTTTTTGCTTCGTGAGCCGAGAGGACGGTTGAGAAATCATCCCAGGTCCTAGCCAAGCAGATACGTGAAGCTGTCTCCACGCACACCAACTGGCTTCGAAGCTGGTCAACCTCGCTTCGAAGGGCTTGGAGCTCCGTTTGAATCTCCCTCTTGAGCTCTCCAATCATATTGGCTAGCTTAGCCAATTCATTTGCAAGGTTGACAGAAGGAGTAGGTTGATCAGCATCCATGGCTAGTTATTGGGGGTGAGAGAGAGGATACAAGGTCCTAATAACATATGGGTTTATTTATACTCAAACGAGTGCAAAGAATCCACTTCAGTGATTACGAGCATTGATGAGTGTAAATACGTAAGGCTCAGAAGACGAAGGGTCTGAGAGCGTTTGGACGCCATCCGTTCTGTTAATTAATGGTTTGCAACACGAGGAGACGGCTGTGAAGCCACTGGAAATAAATGAGTTGGATGAATTACTTTAGACCACATTTGGTTGGTCTTCGAAATGATCAGCGTGCTTCAAAACGTTGTTAATATTGTCTGTTACTTATTCGAGGACTTCGAATGAGAACCCCGATGAAAATAAAATGATGAAAAGAATACTGGTATGGGAAAATTTTTATTTTTCCATATTCTTTGGTTCTTTATGTTCATTACGTCCACGTTGATATTTAGCGTGAAAAGAGCAAAGTTAGGACAGTAAGGAAGTACTAGATCACCAGTTCATTGGTCAAAGCCACTGCGAAATGCAGAAATATGAATAAAATTTTATTCATTACATCAACACAGAAGGTTACACAAGATTACATTGAGAAACCTATCTAAGGCCTAATAGTATCACAGGGCTGGGTCTCTAGGGATCAACCAACTGAGATACAAAGACTTGAACCAAGCTTCACTGAGACTTGGTTCAAGCTCCCTACAAGCCCTTGGTAGGGAGATAGAGCTCAAAGCTCCATTGGTAGGTAGATAGGCTTCGAAAACCATTGTCGTTTGATTCTTTGGTCTTCGAAGCAGCAGCAGCCCGATACAGACACATCGTGAGAAATGATGTGTCTATACCTAGGGGCTTTAGGGTTTAGGGGAAATATCGTGAGAAATGATGTGGCTATGTTTGGAAGTTTTTCTTCAAAAACGTTGGAGGAGGCTTCATGATGGTTTTTCCTTGAAGCCTTAACTAGAGAACGTGGTTTGGAGGTTGCTAAAGGAAGGAAAAGCAGAGGAAGAAGATGTTTGTGAGTTTTCTTTTGCCAGAGACCTCTATTTATACCGGTAAGCTTGGGAGTAGTCATTTATGACTCTTTAAGATACGGTAGGTGAGAAGTTAGCACAGTAAGCTTTTAAGGAAAGTAGAAAACAGTGTTTGATTTAATTACGGGTGTACTTATCCAAAGGAATTGAATAATTAATGAAAGAATAAAGTACAAGCTGTGTAAAGTTACAGAAAAGGACTTGTTACATTACAAATGGTAGTTAGAAGTCCTCGAAGAGAACTAGAGTTAGCGTCCAAAAGTGGCGTGTGGGCTGCTCTTCTCCTCTGTTCCTCTCGAAGGGAAGGGATAAGCTGTGGAGCATTGACTCATCCCTTAGTGCTTCGCCTTCAAGCTCTGAAAAGCCACTTGAAACTTCAGCTATCTCCTCCCTGACTTTCTTCATTTCTTCTTGTAACCGCTGCATCTTCTTGTCAAGCTCTGAAAGCTTATCTCTTCGAGCTTGATATAGAGACAGACGAGAGGCGGTCTCGAGTGCTTTGGCTTCCAATTTGTTGGCCTTCTCAATGGTTGTGCCAATGCTCTCGGACAAGAAGTGGTTATGAGCAATCAATTCATTGAATTGCTTGAGATGCTCTTGGAGAGTGGAATTGATTAACGAAGGAAGTCCTTGGGAGAGAGATAAGGCCTGGTAGCATACCTCGAAGTGATAAGTTAAATCATGTTCAATCAAAGTAGGAAGTCCTAACTGATTTAAAGTCCTCAGAAAACTTTTTAGTATCAGAACTTCTTCCTTCGAAAGAACATGTTTAATTCTAAAAGAAGGCAAGTTAGGAGGTATGGAAGGGCTCAGATGTTGTTGAAGGCTTTCTAAGGGGTTCGAAGAGATAAGAGGAGTGGGATCAGCGATTTTGTTACAAAATTGTTCCAATTGACTCTTGAAGAGGGATATATCAAAAATCACTAGAGGCCAGTCAATTGGAGAAGAGGAAGATGTGGGCTCATCTCCAGAAAGAAGGGCCATTTCTGTCGTCTGTATAGAGATCATAAGTTAAGGTTAACTAGAATATAAAAATAGGAAAGGAAGGGTATGATTGGGTGTCAAGAATACCTGATCTGAAGAAGAAGGAGTCAAGTTTAAGCCTTGATCCTCAACACTTCTGAGGAGATGGCTCTTCGAAGTCGAAATGGGGTCTATCATTAGAGGCCCCTCCCCTAAAACTGATAAGGGAATGGAGGGGAAGTCTCTCTTAAAAATTGGAAGTGGCCCCACAGTCTTCGAAGGAGCCAAACTGGCCATGACTTGTGAAAAGGTCAGCTCAGTAAGGAATGACAGCAAAGTTTGCATATCAACATCCTTTCCAACAAAATCTTTCTTTACAGAAAGAGATTGAACAGGAGACGCCTGTAAGAACAAAGGCAAGTTAGAGTGAATTCTTTCACAATTCGAAGAGATGAGTATTCAGAGGGTACCTTGTAGGGGTCATCTTCTGACACTTGTTGAGAAGACTCTGTCACTTCTGGTTGAAGGCAAGGAGTAAGAATTAGGTCCAATGCCTCAACAGAGGATGCCATTTGAGCCTACAAAGAGATCAACAATGAGTCACAAGTACAAGAGACGTATGAATATGTATGCATAATCAGAGTAAACATTGTCTTACCTCATCTGGGGAGGAAGGTTTCTTTGGGGATTAAGACCTCTTGGGATGACTTCTTTTCCTTTCGTAGGAAAGGGTCCCTTTTGCTGTTCTTGTTTCACCTGGTTCGAACTCATGAGTCAGAAACTCTTACTCCTAAGGAGGTATTATCATGAATAAAGAAGGAATTTACCCCTAGAGATCAAGATCTCTGTCTCAGTCTCTGTTTCCTCATCACTGGAAGAAACCTGAGGACCATGCTTCCTGGTGGTCCTGGTTCTCTTCGAAGCTGAAAGGAAGAGGATGAGGAGGTGATTCAGGTAAGTAATACTAGAGATTAAAGGATAATTAGAAGGAAAAAAACCAACCTAGAGGTTCAGCTGAGGGCTCGAGGTAGTGCTTAGTTGGAATTACTTCTTTGGGCTGAGAAGCAACTCTTCTTTTCTTCGAAGCACCTTCTGAGGAAGAGGTAGCACCTACAGTGTTGGATGTAGTTAAATTTGGTTTCAACAAAAGGGAAGTTACGTTCAGAGATAAGTACCTCTTTTTTGTGTAACCCTCATGGATTGCCTTCTTGGTAGAGAAGGAGGGATGACCATTGCAATGAGAGATGCTTCGACTGGAGTCAATCCTTGTTCAACTTCACCTCCAGCAATGTCTTCGATCCCTCCAGCCAGTTCAAATTCGTTGTCTGAGGAAAAGGAGGACGAGTCATTCTGTCTCCTATGTCCAAACTCAGACTTCTCAAACCCAATGTGGACCATAAACCTTTTGTAAGGACCACACCCTAGGAGAAAGGAGCAATTGGAATGCCACCAGTTGTCGAATGCAGGGGTGGTGCGCACTTCAGGTTCTCTGAACTCCTGAATAACTGTCCTCCTCAATGCATGTCTAGCTTGGGCGAACCCCCTCAGGAAGTGCTCGGTCGAAATGGGTGATCGTTCAGACATACAAATATTGGCAGAGCCACAGTAGGGGGTGGGTATGCCTTGAACGAAGTCTAGTTGCCTAGGAAATTGTGCAGGGCAGTATACCTCTGCATGTGCTATGGATTTGGAGGGGTTCGACGAGGAAATAAAGATCTCTCTGCCCGTGAGAATGTTGCTCCATGCTTGGAGGGCTCGAGAGAATTTTCTTTGTCTATCCGCCAGAATCTCAAAGAGCCATGCTGGCCCAACAAGAGTGGCGAATGGATTGGGCCATTCCCTGTCTGAGGCAAGTCCAGCAAGGAAGCACAGGTAGTACACCAAGGTCTGAGTTGCACTGTCCTCTGGGTGAACATAATTGTCCCCATGGACATTGGGCGTCTCGACGGTACCAGCAGGTGATGTGGGTGCTTTAAAGGGACCCAGCTCAGGGAAGTACGCATGGAGCCACAACTGAATAAACCACTGGGGCCCTCCCTGAGAATGGTTCAAACCCTTCTGGTAGAAGTCGGACCCAACCTTGTATACGTGGCCGAGGAAGTAGGAAGCGAAGTCAAATTCTTCACCTCTAGCGAGTGCCAGTGCCAACGGGACGAACTCACTCATTACCCTTTTTCCAGAATGGCAGAGGATATGCTTGCAAATGGTGTAGAGGATGTAAGCAAAGAACTCGGTCTCGGTTACTTCCCCTATCAATTTCCTTTCCCTGTTGTAAAAATGGGAAAAAGCTCCGTTTGTGGCAGTCAAACGAGCAAAGCCCTCGGGAGGAAGGTACTCTTTTGGTAGGGTCGAATTGAGGGCCATACGGAATGAGCCCCAGCATTTGGGTAACATCAGAACTGTGGGTGCCATCATGCCACAGTTAAAACGGAAGAAATTGAAGGATGGGTCCCAAAAGGTCAAGGCGGCCTGAATCAAAGAAGGATTTTGTGGGACCCCCCTTCGAAGGAGGGTAATAATATTTTTTAAACACACCTTCTCTAAATCATTCGATTTCGCGGCCAACATGCGAGTGGTCCATATCTTCCAATCCTTATCTAACGTGGGCCAACAGAGGAAGGATTTCCTTGTAAAATTTTGCCAGTCGAGGCTTGAACAAGCCCGAATATCGGCATCTCCCAATCGAGGATAGTAAAGGGAGAGGGTAGCAGGAATTTCCCCTATGAGTTGAGGGCCCAAAATGAAGGTACCTTCTTCGTAGGGTTTGGAATGAAGACTCTGGCGTCAATGTAAGACTCTTCAGTCGGTCCCTGGGCTTTTCCTGACACGAACCGCCTCAACGCCAGAGAAGGAGTAGGGTGTTCTGTGGCTGGGTTGCTAGAAGAAGCCATTGATTTAGGTTGTAGTTTAGCGTTGTTGGAAAAGCGTTGTTGGAGAAAGAAAGAAGAAAAGGTTCTGTGCTTGAGAGGTTTTGAGAAGACTTGAATGCGCAGAGCATAGGGGGTGGTTTTGAATCATTTCCGCTTTTATACTTCTGCGGGTGGGCCAGGCCCTGTAGTGGGCCCATATCTTAGGGTCCGCTGGGGTTTTCTCTTTAGGAGAACTAATATTGTTAGAATTATTATTATTTTAACAATAATCCCAAGTCCAGCGTATTGGTAAAAGAGGAAATTTCATTAAAAAAAAACTACTGAATTACAGAAATGAAATTTGCGTATTTACAAAAAAAAAAAACAAAATAAGGGAAATGCTAAGTTCCTAGGAAAAAAGTACAAATTAGGCCTTCGAAGGGCCTGAGTGCTGAGGAGTTGCTTCTTGTTCTCAAAGTAATGAGGAAAAGACCAAGTAACAAGACTATGAAACTTGTTCCAAGCAAATTGGAGAAATTTCAACTCCATTTTCCTCATGTCTTCTTTGGCGTCTGACTCCAATTTTTTCTCCAACAGAGGCCTAAATCGAAGCACCAAAGCTTTGGCCTTCCTTTGAAGTTGAGCTTCCTTTTTTGGACGCTTCACTTGCTGCCTTTTGAAACGCCTTTGAAGCTTCTTGTCTGCATGGCCAGGCGTTACTTCGAAGGACTCAGCGGTGAAGTTTTGAATTTGGTCATGCAGCTTCTCAATCCTGTCTTTGACAATAGCATAGTCTTGAAGGATTTGATCGAAGCAATACGCAGCGGTATTGGCTTCGAGCCATGACTTGATCACTGGTAGGAAGTCCAAGAAGCAGTGGATTTGATAGGAAACTGCGGAAGGGATGGAACATAGCACCAATGTTTCACAAGCCCATTTGAAATTGGTTAGTGGGACTTGTTCTTCCAGGATGTGAATATCCAGGAAGGAGAAAGCTGCAAGAAGTTGCACGGCTTTGCTCTTGTCAGCAGGGTAGATGAAATAACCGTATTGCCATTGGAAGTGACGGGTGTTGATGGCAAGGTTATTCACCTCATTAAACCAGTCAGGCTCTTCAGGAAGGGGAACCAGCTTATTGGTCTCTTCGAAGTCCACTGGGAAATGTGGGGTTTGCACCTCTGTGAGCCAGAGGGATTTTTGGGCTTGGGCCATGCGTTTAAAGTCACAATAAGGGGCAGGCCCAAGATAGTTTTCCTCCTGCTTTAGGAAAGGAGAAAATTTGATAGAGGAGTAGATTGATTTAAGCATGCCCATGTGAACGGTGTCATTACCGCTCAAAGGCAAGAATTGGCTCGCAAACAGGGTTCGAAAGTGATGGAATTTATTGGGTGTGGGGTCAGGTTGGTCGAACTTGACCAGGATGGTACCAGTGTTGGTATTAGCGGAGTTTTCCTCCCATGAGCCCCAGTTGGACCCATCACATGAATTCGAACGGGTTAAAGAGGAATCCCAACCCGTGGGAGATGGGTTGGGGGTATGGAATGTTCGATCAGAAAGAATTTTGCCTGCCAACATTCGAGGAGAATTTGGAGGAGACATTTGGGGAGAGTGAGATTGATGATCGAGGTTATTTAGAATAAGATTGATTTCTGGAAGAGAGTCCATAAACGTAAGACTTCTTAGCAGAGAGGACTCGAATTCGAAGGGGTTTATGAGGGGTAATGTGATTCGTTAAACCCTATCATTAACTGCCATTTATAGGAAAATTATTGTAGCTATCTTTGGGAAGCTCAGTAGACGTGCATGGGAATAAGATCCTACCATGCTTCGTGCGTCTGAATTTGAAGGGGTATGGGCAGAGAACGTGTGCCATTAACATTTATTTAGCATAAATAAAATGTTAATGCGGGGGGTGTGTTCGCATCCTAAAAAGTGCCACCCAATGAGAAAATTACACGTGGCACCGAATGATGCGATGGCCATACGAAACCTATCCCAATCGAGTACCAATTACAGAGGATTACGGGAATTAAGGAGGACGTTGTTTTAATAACAAACGGTGTCGTTTTGGAGTGAACCGGTGTCGTTTGGGTAGCAATTAAATGATGGTTTGAGAAGTTATTGGATTTTACCGTTGATTTAAGCATTATGATCATCGAACGGTATCCTTACTGCCTCAGTTTATAACTGAAATTGGATGCAGTTATAGGGAATCATTTGGAAAGCCAGACGTGTTGCATTAATTCATGTTGCTTGAAAATAGGAACCACGATCCAGAAAGTGGCCACGAACACCATGATCGAAGCATGCAGGGGAAGAAAGAACTCTGGAAATATCAATGTAACCGTTCGAAGACCCCTCTCAACCGTTTTATGTGGCCAATGTGGGCATCAATCGAAGACGTGGAGATCGAAGGCAGGCTCAGCGTCTATAAATAGAAGAGTAAAGCAAAGAGAGAAGACCCCCACAAAAATTCATATCATCGGACAATTCATACAAAATAATTGCTCAGAGATCTATCTTAGATTAGTTTTTTAGTTTAGAATATGATCTTTTTGTAAGTTGAAGGCTTATTTGCATGTAAGATTACTTTTCGATTAAATTCAAGTTCTCTTATTTTCTTGTAAGTTTTTTTTTACCAAAGAATAGTCGTTTGTAAGTCCACTTTTGATTAAATTCAGTGTGCTTATATTTCTGCATTATTCTTGATAGAATTCTAAGAGTGTTTGCATACAAACTTACCTTTGATTAAATTCAGGTTTGTTTGTATTCAATCATCTTTTCTAATTCGAAACGCGTCAATCTTTTATTTGGTTGATACCTTAAGAAAAAATCCTCTTAATTGAGGTAATCGAACGGATAACACAATTGCCTGATTGAAATTAGTTGTTTCAAATCAATTTGAAAAGAGTAATTTCTTCCTTAAAGTTATTTCTTTTCTGGCACGCCCGCACATAATCATTTGCTATTTGATTGAGCTAATTCAGCCCAAACAATTACATAACATAAAAAAATTGGAAAAGAAACGAACTACTGAAACTCAACTAAGGTTATCCGTAATTTTTACAAAAAAACTGCGATTTACTTTCTATATTTTATGTACATCTACACTATATCCCATTATTAAGATAAAATACTAAAATTGGTAAAAAAAATTATTAACATTACTAACAATTTATTATATAAATACACACATATATTATTTATATAAAATAAATATCTCACGGTCCGGTTCGGTTAATCCACGGTTTCGTAATGAAAATCCACGAACCGAACCGCGAGTCACGGTTTTCTAATTTTTCAATCTGTGTCCGGACCATTAATCCACAGACAAAATACAAAAGGTACGGATCAGTTCGATCCGAACCGGTTTCGCGATTCACCGGATTTTTTGAACAGCCCTAACTAGAACTCGTTTTAGTTTTATGAAATGGTTTTAATGCTTTCAATCTGTTTCATATTTATATCTGCGGTTTTCAAATACGAAGTTAAACAATGGTGTTCATTGATTGTAGTTGGAGTTCTGAGATAAATTATACTGGTAAGACGGATCATACCGATAGACGGCCAGACCAGGCTAGTGAAACGGTCCATGCTATGGGATAGTCTTTGCCTTTTAGCAACTCAATTATCTTCTTGATGAATATCGGAAGGGATTGCAAGCTCTAACAATAGTCTTTAATGATTCGAATGTTAAACCTAATCTATGCATATCATTGTTACGTGGTCGGGGTGGATTCGAAACCCTAAATCTTTTTCTCACCAGTTTTCAATCAATTAATTAGCTGTTCTCTTACTCTATTCAGTTTTCTCAAATCAAACAATTCAATCTTTTCTTTCAGAATTAATCTAAAAGTTAATTGAAATAATACGAACTTAGCATATTGTCCCTGCGGATTCGACACTCAATCTTAACCACTGTTCTTAGTAGTTAACTCCAAAGTTTTATAAATATATTTTTGACACGGTACGACGCGGTCAAGGTCCAAGATTCGGCTTCCTCTTTTGTGGACACTGCCACTTTCCAGTGATCTCCGAATAATCAGCTTGTCGGATATTATTATTGGTCGTTTCTGATAATGGCTTTCTTCTTAAAACAGCTAATGAATCTGTCACTCCATTTCTCAGACAATTTTCAAAGAACTGTCATGGTTTATCCTTTCTCTTCTCTCGTTCCTCGTCGAAACAAAACCATTTTCTGCAATAGTGGTTCCCTGGTTTTCTTTGTTGTTGATTCCACAAGCTGGTTTTCTTAGTTCCCTAGAATCCCTCCTTCGAGTAGACTTTTTTGGAGATTTTCTGTTGTTCTTTCCAATGGGAACTTGGTAGTCTAACCATGATTTTTCATCAGTTTGGGTTGAACAATCATCATAATATCTTGTTGGCTTTCCTTCCTGTCCAGAAATCATTTTGACAGGCAATTCATTCTGCACAGACGACATTTTGTTACCTTCAATACTAGAAGTATCCTGAAAAGTGACAAGGACGAACATATGTTAGCACAAAAAACAAAACCGGAGCACTGGTTTACTTTTGCCCCTTCGGAAAATCGCAAATATTTCTGATTAGCTTCTCCCGATGATCTGTTATCCAACTAATAATCATACTACTCACTTAATTTCGTAACAAAGTGCCAAACCATTAATTTAGAGATTCTGTGTCCGCTAATAACTTAAGAAGTAGATAAGAACCTGTCCCCTCTCCGAAGAAATAGACAAAAAGTGTTGTTAAGGTTCGAGTTATCTGTTAAAGCTTCATTTTTTTTTTTTGGGGGGGTAAGTAAAGCTTTATAATTTATTCATGAAACATTAGACTTGCTAGGAATACTGGAACTGCAACGCAAGAACTAGGAAATAGAATGCAAAAAGATAGATACAAATCAAAAACCATCACCTAGGATGCTCGAAGCTACAATTTCTCTAGTGTTACAAACTAACAATATATAGTTGGAACTATGAACGCAAGGTCTAGATTTCA
This sequence comes from Rhododendron kiyosumense, assembly GCA_019656275.1. Taxonomy (NCBI): domain Eukaryota; kingdom Viridiplantae; phylum Streptophyta; class Magnoliopsida; order Ericales; family Ericaceae; genus Rhododendron; species Rhododendron kiyosumense. The sequence continues at coordinate 12,657 of BPLS01020619.1, read as the reverse complement.
ATTCAGCCTCCACAACATGACACTTGTAATTTTGACAAAAGGTGTTTTGGAACTTTTTCAAGCTATGAACGACTACGTGAGTGATTAGGAAATAAAAATAGCAAGAAAAAATAATACAAGGAAAAAGGCTCGGCAAAAGTACCTCATTATTATACTGTTGGAAACAGCTTTTGCCAGTAGCATAGCTCTTACATTCAGCCAAACCATTTGAAGATGTGTTCTTATCAGCAGCCAATACATCCCTTTTGGTACTTTTTTTTTTGGGTAAGGTAAAATTTTATTAGAGAAGAAAACACAATACACCCATCAGGGGCATACCCCAAGCCAACAAACTATACAAATCAACACCAAAAACAAGCCTAAACTACCACATCATGAAACAGGACAAACAGTGCACAACAAAAATTACAGACTGCCAAAAACTCTAAATGGGATATTCCACAAAGAACAGAGAGCTATGTTAGGACTTGACCTCTTAATTCTCCTCCAGGAACTCACACAAGCTCGGATATCGGTTCGCACTTTGATTTCCAATAGCTGTTCAGTAATCCCATAACCTTTGAAGATTCTGCTATTCATTTCTCCCCAAACATGGTACAAAAGAGCTGCAAGAACAACCTTTGAAAACAGACAAGAAAACAGAGAACCCCTGTCAACTTGAATCATCCAGTCCATAATTTGAGGCAAACTAGTAACAGGACATTGAGGCCTCAGGTCCTTTTGTAAGGCTTTCCAAAGTTGAAAAGAGAAAGGACACTGAAAGAAAAGGTGTTCATGGTTTTCTACAGAAGCAGAACACAAGACACACTGATCATTCATAGCCATACCCCATTTAAGGAGTCTATCTTTAGTAGCAAGCCTCCCTAGATTTGCGAGCCACTGAATAATGGACCAGCGAGGAACATGATGCTTATACCAAATAATTGTGGACCAACGAACTTTAGGATGCTGCCTTCTAATAGCATTCCATGCTGACTTGATAGAGAACTTGTGATTAGGGGTGAGATTCCAAACAACTGTGTCCTCTTGAGAAGGATGAGGAGCAAGATGAGTAGGGGTGGCCCTCAAGATGTCCCTAGTCACAGAATTCCTACAACGTGGCCATTGCCAAGACTGATCAGCAATAATGGTATCAACTTTGGCATGGAGAGTCCTGCCCAAATTGTAGACAACCCTAGAACCAAACCTGGCAAAAAGGGGACCCAGAGGATGCCAGTTATCCAGCCATAAAAAAGTAGATTTTCCATTACCCACCACATTAGTTATCCAAGGATGAACAAGAGATCTCAAGTTCAACAATTTTCTGACTGTCTAAGATGCAGAAGAAGGAATAGGAATGTGCCAGAGACAATGATCTTTGATTATGTAAGTGTGAATCCGCTTAACCCATAAAGTATCTGCTTTGAAGGCAAGAGCCCATAAGTGCTTGGCCATAGCAGCCTTGTTCCAGTCTTTAAGGACTCTAAAGCCCAGACCCTCTTCATCTTTTGGAGAACAGACAGCATCCCAAGTCACTTTAGCACCACTAGATTTCATTTGGATTCCAGTCCAGAAAAAAGATCTCAACAAGGCTTCAATTTTATTAAGAATCTTCTGAGGAATCATAAAGATAGTGCTCCAATAAATTTGGACACTAAAGAGGACGGACTGAATGAGTTGAGCACGACCCCCATAAGATAAAAATTTGTTAGTCCAAGACTGAATTCTAGCCACAATTTGATCCAACAAAACTTGACAATCAGAAGCATGAAGTCTAGAAGTAATGAGAGGGACACCAAGATACTTCACAAGAAGCCTCCCTTCTGGAATAGTTAAAATTGATCCAAGAGCAGCTTTGCCTTCATCAGAGACCCCAGCAAAGTAGGCACAACTCTTATGGAGATTAGGCTTTAACCCAGAAATAGAGTAAAAGTCATTCAACAGAGCATTAATAATCTGAAAGGAAGAAGGATCTGCTCCACACATTATGAACAAGTCATCAGCAAAAATCAAATGGGACAACTGAATGTCTCTGCACTTTGGATGGTAGGAGAAGCTCCCTTGGCTAATTCTGAACTGAAGCAGAGAAGAGAACCCTTCCATAACTAAAAGAAATAGGTAAGGAGATAAAGGATCCCCCTGCCTAAGACCCCTTTTCCCTGGGAAATAACCAATAAGACCGCCATTGATGACAATGGAATACATGGCTGAAGTGACACACTGTTGAACCCATCTGATAAACAGAGAAGGGAAGCCCATAACCTGCATGATGTCAAAGAGATAACTCCAGGAAACAGAATCATACGCCTTCATGAGATCCAATTTGAGAGCACATCTAGCCACCCCTGAATTCTTATGATAATCTCTTACCAATTCTTGCATAAGCAAAACATTATCTACAATAGATCGACCTTTGATGAAAGCAGATTGATTTGGCTGAATAAGAGACGGTAACAAAGGCTGAAGTCTAGAAACCAACACCTTGGAAATACATTTGTATATGACATTGCAACAAGCTATAGGCCTAAAATCCTTGACAATAGTAGGAGTAGGGACTTTAGGCACCAAAGACATGGCTGTAGAATTCCATTCCCTTAACAAATAACCAGTACTAAAGAATTGTTTCACTGCCAACATGACATCAGGCCCCACTATCTCCCAATTTTTGTGGAAAAAAGAAGAGCTATACCCATCAGGGCCTGGGGCCTTATCCCCATTTATAGAAAACATGGCATTCTTGATCTCAAGGTCAGAAATGGGATGGATTAAGGCAGCACACATATCAACAGAGATTCTAGAACCCACTGCTTGTCGTAGATCAGTACGGAACTCACTAGCAGAGTGAAAAGAGGAACCTAACAAGCCCTGATAGTACCCCAGAATTTCATCCTAAATGTCCTGAAGATTCTCCAATCGAAGACCAGAATCATTAACCAGACTTAAGATCTTACTTTTAGTTCTATGAGCAGACATTTTCTGATGAAAAAATTTAGTGTTTTGATCTCCAAGAGAGAGCCATTTGACTCTAGATTTCTGCTTTTTGAACCCTTCCTCAGCCAAGCTTAATTCCATATAATTACCCAGAGCTATTTTTTCAGCATCACAAAGAGTAGCATCATAAGGGTGGGTAAAAAAGGCCTCCTGAGCTTGGTGTAGACTGTACCTAGCTTGTTCGACTCTTAAACTGAGATTAGAATAGTGTTCCTTGTTTAAAGTCCTCAAAACAGGTTTAAGTCTTTTCAGCTTGAGACTAAGTTGTAGCATACAGGACTGAACATTCACAGGTTCAGCCCAAGATTGAGATAACAAAGCCTTAAAAGAAGCATGAAGCATCCAGAAACAAAAAAATTTGAAAGGTTTCCTGATAGTAGGGGCAGTAAGAATAGTTACCAGGATCTTACAATGATCAGAGACTCTAGGGGCAAGGAAGCAAGCTTCAGAATCTGGAAAGTCATCTATCCATGTCGTATTTACCAAAACCCTATCCAATTTGCTCTTGTTGTCCCCTACACCCCCACGCTTGTTAGACCAAGTATACCCGAACCCAGTAGCCGGCAAGTCATCCATCTCCACATCATAAAGACAGGAATTAAAATCATCAACGACAGTAGAATCAAACCCCATCAAACGTTCAGCTGGCTTCCTAACAATATTATAATCACCAAGTTGAACCCAGGCAGTAGTACCAATGGAAAGTTTAGAATTCCTAAGTTCCCCCCATAGCTGCCTCCTATCTCCGTTCCCATTAGCACCATATATAACAGAAACATAGAATTCTTTACCACGCTCCATATCAGCAACCTTAACCAAAATCATTTGGGAAGAGAGAGCAATAGTGGTGATATTCAAGACTAAAGAGTCCCAGGCCAAAATAATTCGAGCAGTAGATCCCACAACATCTATATTAGAGAGATGGAACCAATGAGGGGGAAAGCAATGACTAACTGTAGAAGACAAGTGCTCTCTCCTAACCTTTGTTTCAACAATACCAAACAAACTAAGTCTTTGAGATTGAACAAAAGAAAAGATTTCTTTTTGTTTTAGAGGGTTGTTGAGCCCTCTAATATTCCAAGCAGCAATTTTCAGCATTTGGAAAACACAGAATTTTATCTCCTCCTTTTAGTCTTGGAAGGACCACCAGCCCCACCACCTCCTTTACCTTTTGCTCGGTCCTTAACCCTCTTAGTGACCAAAGGGGGGGCAGAAGGACTAGGGCATGCTTCAGACAAAGGAGAATCAGAAGCCATTTCCATGGCAGGAACAGAATGCTCTTCCTCAATCATAGTGGATTGCAGGATAGCAAAAATATTAGAAAGGCCAGAGTGGACCTCGGAAGGAGGAATGTTGTTGCTACCATTAGGGTCTAGAGGAGTCTTGGCATCTAATCCTCTGCAAGTAATTACCCAATCGGAACCAACACCATCAATCATGACAACTGTATTCTTCGGCAGAGAATCAACACTAGGCGATCCAGATGTCAACTTAGAAGGAAGGCTAACCTGCCCATGAGACCCAGAAGTATGCAATACAGACCCAACAGGATTCAGCATGGCTTGTTCAACAGATTCTACAGAAGGAAGACCAGCTACCTGCCCTATAGGAATAACAGGAATAGGATCTTTTTTTATAGAGTCACCAACCTCAGTATGTTTCCCCTTATGACTAGCCTCAGTGTGCCCAAACAAATGACATTCAGAGCATCGAGAGGGTTTCCAAGGGTACTTAACAGTCACAAAAGCAGAATCCCCATTTGCATATTCCACTTCAACCACATCCAGAAGAGGAGTATCAACATGAATTTCAACACAAATTTTTGCAAAGCTAAGTCGCTGCCGCTTCTCTGTCATATCATCTGCATGAAGGGGTTTACCTACGGCACTAGCAATGTAACTAAGCCCTTGTTCAGTCCAAAATTCCAAGGGGATATGAGCAAATTGCACCCATATAGGAATAGTACTCAGCTTCTCTTTCGTTAAAACCATTTGGGGCTCCCATGGCTTCAGAATCAAGAGCTTCCCAGCAATATGCCAAGGACCAGCCTTCATAACCGTAAATTGTATATCAAGAGCTTCCCAGCAAATTGTATTTTATTTTTGTTTATAGAGTATCTGTTTAGGAAGTGGAAGGAAATCAATATTGTGTAATTGAGAGTGAGTGTTTCGTATAGGTAGAGAAGGAAAGATTTGTTCTCGGGAGGAAAGGATTTGCTGCACATGGAAAAGATCATTCAGTAATTGCAAGGCTTGACTTTACCGACCAATCGTAATTTAATCTAAGCAATCTGTTCAAGGCACGAGATTTTCATTGCCTAGAAAGTGTAATTTATTTGAGGACATGTGGTCTCCTAAGACTACAAAGAGGAATAAAGCAGCTAAAATATATTTGTCTTGGGTTTGAAAAAAAAGAAAGAGAAAGCGGCAGTAACATGCATGCATGGGTTTAAACCTCAATCAACCAAGTGGTTTCTTTATCTTTGAATCTTGGAGGTCCTCTTCAATTGTTCAAGCTACAATGAAACTCCAAGAGGTAATCACAACTCTATTTAAACAAACTTAGAGTTATTCTTCGGTGGATTTTCGAAGGTTTGCGGAAGGCTTGTGGATTCAAGACAACGGCAGTTAAGCACTGGGTGTATGTGATGAACGACCGATTCGGCAAGTAGGTCTTAAGGCGATTGTGAGGATTCAAATCGTAGGTAAGATTACTTGTAAGTTGTAACTACACATTGAGTATAGTGCTTTGATTCCTTTCCGTGGCTTTTTCCCGTTTGGGGTTTTGCACGTATATCTTGACGTTCTCTGTTTATTGCTTTCATTCATATGATTAATTTATTTATCGATCGGTGGATTGATTAATTAAAAAAATAAAAATAGCAAATATTTATATACCTAGGCAAGCTAGGATTTTTCATCATTTTTTCAGTTTTGGTTGTTTGGCTCCTCATTCAAAACTCATTCCCAAAAAACACATTCACCGATTTTGCGTTTAAAGGCGAGAAGTGAAAAGTAACCCAAGAGGTCCCTTTTGCATTTTGGGCTTTTCCCATTTTTTGTTCAATTACCAAAATATATACCTCGACTGAAATTGGGTAATTACATATATACAATCTATTCTTCCCACCACACATGATGGTTGGAGAGAGAGAGAGAGAGGAAAGCTGAAGAAGAGAGAAGCTGATCTAACCTTGTGGGAAATCCTCACCCATCTTTAACCTCGTCGAACACCCTTTGTAGTAACTGTGAGTTTGATTTCAAGAAAAATAAGTGGGTTTCTCTCAAATTTGAGTTACAAATAGTAACTACCTCCAGAGATTTGTGGTTTCGTCTTCTCTCTCATCAGTGGTATATTATCAGAGCTTTCATGGCCAATCAAGAGAAATACTCCTACTGCTCTGTTTCTTGATGAACATGTTGGTTCATTGGTACCTTTGATGTATTGGTAAATATAGCTTTATCTCCTAAAGACGATGAGGCGATCCAACGCTCTATGTGCTGCATGCATTAAAAAAATAATAATATCAAATGTCCACGATTCTTGTTAATTATCAAACAAACTAAAAAATTGACTAAACAATTATTTATACACATTCCCATAAAAAATAATAAAGGTCAATATGGTAAAAAAAACTAACACATAATTCATTTTCATCACATATCTTCCAAACACTATTCTTATTGCAAAATGCATTATGCACTTATTATCCAAACACTCTATCAGATACAAAATACATTCTTACTATAATCCAGAAAGCCAAAAAATTGAAAATAAAAAACCAAAAAGTAGGCTTCCAAACAATTCCTTAGTCCCGCATTAGTTGGGTATGAAACAAGTTAACACCACCTAGTGACCACTCCCACTTTAGTTGGTACAAATATCACTTAGACCTCTAGTAATAACACTCACAGAGCATCCTCTATACATGGAGATGCTAATTTTTTAAATAGATGTTAAAATGTCAAAATAGGCATTATTAGTGTACACTGTACACTTTCACTTACTTAAGGTTTAAGTTGGATAATAAACTAGTAAATAATTGGTTATGTATGGAACTGAGGTAACACGAATTATAGTCTGTAGGCAATGAGGGAACAAGTCAATACCACCTCCCCAGCTAGTCCCCTTCGAGGATCAAATAAAAAAATAATTCGTACTTATCAATAGATACGTACGGGAATGCCTCGAACATTTTCATTCAAGTAATTCACATATCTATCAATATCCAATTAAGCTGACTATCATTTTTTCTAGAATGTTCGAGATCAATAATTTGGACTATTAACGTGGGGTTCGAGATGGACCCGCAAAAGGGGAGTATGGAGGAGAGGAATTGAGATATGGAGGAGAGCTGACCCCGCTAATTCCACATACGAGGATAAAATAAAATAAAATAATTCGTACTTATTCACTCGAAATTGTAAGTAGGTGGAACAAACATAAGACTACCCGCAACGAGGAAACACGCAGTCAATTAAGCAAACAGGGTCAAACAATTTAAGCAAACTATTCCAATATTCAAACCTTGGACTCCAAGGAAAAAACATCACCCACTCCCCCTTATCCTCATGAAAAGACCAAAATTATCCCTTGTAAACAACCAAAGTCCAGCTAACCAACGAGGGTATTCTGGGTATTCAGTAGCTTGCCTGAATCCACGAGCATTGGAGGAAAATTCAGAATTTTCATATGGCCCCACCAAAACAAGGCCCTTACATCATCACATGTGACCACAACATGAAAGAATAATTCAAAATGGGCTTGGTCAATAAAAAGCACCAAGCTGATATTCAAAGTGTTTCACCCTGGTCCAATTAGACCACAACAAACACTATGCTACTATAAATATACTTCAAATCCATGCACTCTTTTCCTCATACACATCTCCAAAGCACCAAAAGCTCTCATTATACCAAAGAAAACTCCTCCCATCCACACCTTCATCAATCAAATATTTCTGGGTAATTCATATTCCACATCGAAAATGTATTTTCGACGGAAAACCACGAGTTTGATCATTTTCGTTATGTTGGTTGCCGTTTTGTGCCACGCCCATGTTGAGGCAACGAGGGTGTTGGCTGAGGATTTTGCCAATGCAAATCAGCTTGCAACATACCCGTCACCGTACGAGAGGGCGAAGTTGACCATGGCATGTTGGCTCGAGCGCTTGGCATCAGGACCTAGTCCAAGAGGTCCAGGCCACTAATTCATCGAAGTTCTTGAAGGACATGAGAGCCGCAAGAAGATACTTTATTTATTTATTGCATAGATAGAATGCATACATTGTGCATGAATTACCAAAATTCTTTAAGTTGTATTTCTAAGTTAACTTTACATAGTTCTCAAACGTGGAATTTTTAGCTTATGTTGGTGGTTATAATTTTAGAGCAAAAAATAGCTACACTCCAGCTTTTAGCTTCTCTTACTATGTAAGTAGCTTTTTGAGAGTTTAAAGACAATAAAGATCGAGTGTGTGATTATAAAAATCCTTGTCTCCAATCAAACAACCGATTTCACTGTTGATCGCTTTTTACCGTCAATTTCAGCTCCTATCCTCTCCTCATTACAAATCCATCCAACCTATGACACGCATCACATAAAGCTAACCAACATGAAACCACCCTCTTGCAAGCAGAACGATAGTCGAATGATAGGCACCATGTCTCATATTCATTTTACAAGAGTTCAAACCTTATTAACTGCAACTAATAATTAATACTGACATCCACCAAGAAAAAAAGAAAGAAAGAAAAACATGAAACACCATCTTCATAGATGGATTATTCTGTGCTCTAGAGACTAGAAGCAATGCTCATTCCATTCACAAAAGTACGTGAAACTCACACACCCCCTAATATATACGAGGGAGGAGCATTGCTCTTAGTATTTGAAACTCACACACAAAAGTACCGAATGATTTTTTCCCCTCTGATCATCAACATTATTTGAAGGAATTTCATGCAAGGGCAGTATAGTCATTCAAGGCTGAAGC
>BPLS01020618.1:25875-38853 GCA_019656275.1 Rhododendron kiyosumense | reverse complement strand
ATTTTCTCCCATTTGTCAAGCTATGAAGTTATTAATCCAGCAGCAAATGTAGGCGTCCATTGCTTTCCTGGAGTAGTTGTCGGGCTTCACTATCATGACCATCTTGCCATAAACACCGCCACCATCCCCAGTGGTTACTCCATGCTTGATTTCAAGCAGTTTCTCAGAGAATCATACGATCTCAAGATACGAGATATGTCACAGGTGGAAAAACCGGTGCTTGTTCTTATATCTCGACATAATTCAAGAATGTTTCTGAACGAAGATCTGATGGTGACCATGATGAGGGCGTTGGGCTTCACTGTTGTCGTCACAAAGCCTGATATGATGGCCAATATAGACAAATTCTCAAAGATAATAAACTCGTGCAGCGTACTTGTGGCGGCCCACGGAGCTGGGCTTACAAACATTGTCTTCTTGCCTCAAGGGGCTGTCATGGTGCAAGTGGTGGGCCTGAGCCTAGAATGGCCCTCAACAAACTACTACGGCAACCCAGCCACAGAAATGGGTTTGAATTACTTAGAGTACAAAATTGAACCGGAGGAAAGCTCTCTCATCTCTCTTTACGGAAGAGATAACCCTATCATTACTGATCCACCATCCATAAGCGCCTCGCGCGGGATGCTGGTTGGCAGGGCCATTTACTTAGGAGAGCAGAATTTTGATATCAATGTTACGAGGTTTAGAAACACTCTTGTCAAAGCACTTGAACTTACTGGGCACTCAGCTCCTTCGGGTTGAAGAAAAGGTAGTATTTTGAGATCAATGTTTTCTAGTTTCCATTAGAATACAATGAAGAGAGAAATAGGAATATGTGTTATTTGGAAGAGAGACATGATGAAACACAACAATTAGTAAACTGTAATACAGTTCCCCATGTTGGTACTCCTTTGGAAATACACTCCTTTTTTTAGATAACTAAGTGTTCAAATTGTGGGTAGACGTCATCAATTGAATCAATTTGGTATGAAAATCAAATTTGAAGGTTAAAAGAGTTATAATTGATACTTGAAGGATGAAAATGAGACTCGGATGAAACTAGGAGGACCATTTTTATAAATTTCTATTCTTTTTATTTTTTGAGAAATGATAAGTTCACTAATATAACCAAACAGCTACACAGACTAATAAACAAAAGAGTTAGAAAGCAAAACACAAAGGAAAACCAAACCAAACAAAATAGATGTGTATGCTCAAAGAGTATATATGGTGGAGGATTCGACGCCGTGGAGCAAGAAACAGATATGGATCGCTGCAACTAGCTTTAATTGTATGCTCACTCGTTTATGTTTTCTACAAGAACAGCCATGATGAGGTTGACAAGGCTCTCTGGCCATTACGGAAGAGACTCAGGTTAGACTGATGAACGTCCTAATACTTAATGACTGAATTTCGCCAAATCGCTCTTAGGAGAAAGTTTCACGGGCTGTCTACTCATGGTAATTCTAAGTTTTGATATTTGTTTCCTTGGAACTTGGTACTATTTGTTACAGTATTAGTTGTGGTTCCCCAGTGTTTTGATTCATTATTGGTTAAATAGTTCATTGGACTGTTCACCCTCCAAGTTCATTGCACGTGTGGAGTACTGGAGTGGCTAAAAGGCCATTGCGAAATATGAAAATTTAGTGACATAAACACCTAAGAAAACACTGTTCCGTTAAAAGTCAATTGAATTATAGGTTTCTGTTCACCCGTAGAGCTCGCGACAGAGCGGGTTGCTGCTGTTCTCTTTGGTGGGGGTGGTTGCTAGCTGGGTGGTGGTGGCTGACGGATATAGGGCGGCAGCAGTGATGATGAGCAGTTTCGGTTAGAGTTAGATTTTGGGATTTGCTCGCCAGTAATCTACGATAACCGTCGCCAAAGCCTCCGACTGATAACCCTCACGTCTCTGACCAAAAGATTTTGGGCTTGACCCGTTTGTTGCTGTGGTCTGGGCTTGGCCCCATGGAAAGGTGTCTTTTGGGCTTGTCTTATGAGGAGTTTTGATTTTCTTCTAACCGTTTGTTCGATTCTCCTTCCCTCTTCCCTTTATTTGATGTACTCTTATCGAATTTCTTAATTAATTTTTGTCGTCTAAAAACAGAAGAAGAAGTTTATGTGCCTTCACTGTGCTGATTAGTAGAAACCCCTAAAAGTCAATTAATGCGTATAAGATACCCCACTCGAGCCATGATCAAAAAAGGTTTCTATCAGAAGTTGACAAAAATATGCTTTAACAACTCCAAGAGTTGGTTGATTAATTTGGACTATGACGTAAAAAAAACAAAAAAAAAACTTTTTCATTTAAACTTGCGGGCTCGACTCCCACAAACAAAAAATAAAAATAAAACTCTATCTCTCAAGGCAGCTGGGATTTTGTTCGATCGTTGAATTCAAGACAAGATGCAAGTTAGGTGACTCTGACACCCTTTTTTTTTTGTGTAATCCGAGTGACTCTGACACCCTTGTTATCATGAAAAATATGTATCAACATTCCTATCATTAAAAAACACATATCCTAATTAATAAATTTCTTTTGTCTATAGAAAAAAACTGGTATCTATCAATACGTCTATATGTCAATGGAGTAATTTTTGCACACTTTTTTTTTTTTTTTTTTGTAAATGCACTCTCCTTTTTGTCTTCGTTCATGTAAATTTACAATATTGTCCTTTAATGATCTCACTCTTTGGCACATTTAAGGATAATATTGTATTTTTACATAGCTAAAAGACGACAGGGGAGTGAGGTTGTAAGAAAAGAGAGTGCAAAAATCACTACCCTATGTCGATGCCTCTCTATATCAATATATATAGATGCGATTCTTCAGTTCAAGTTTTTTTTTTTTTGATAGGCAACAAAATTTTATCAGAAACTCAACAAATGGTATATCGAGGCGAAATCATACACGGACCACAGAGAATGAGGCACCATAAAAGGTCTACAGCAGAAAGAAAAGAAAGGAGAAAAAAAAAATACCACCTTCATTGGAAATTGAATGAGCCCAAGAACCCATTACTCCACAGCACTCAGCTCCAAGTTGTTCACTGGATAGAAAGTGAAAGAGGAATGAACTAAGAGAATAGGAAAAGGAAGGACCAGATCGAACAAACGACAATGCAAAGTCTAGCTACCTAACAAAAATTGACAATCCAACGATCGAGCACCTCCGTGATTGTCCATTGCATGTATAAGTTAATGCAAAAACTTTGATCTCGTTATAAGATTGTTGAAGATGGAATTGTTAACTTTAAAAATTTATTACTTTCGATTATGCCGTTGTGGATACCGGATTCTTCCAAAGATCACTTCTAAAGCAAATAACACTTCCAAATTAATGGCCCCACATGAGTTGACCATTCCCCACGGGATGAGCCGTCATTAAGCAGATTATTAAACTACTAAAAGTCAATTGATATGTGCAAGCACGCAACTACTCACCGCATGATTAAAAAGATTTCTATTAGAGATTGCGAAACATATGGTTTAACAACTTGAAGAGTTAATCCCGAGGGGTTTGGCCAAGTGGTTGTAAGAAAGCAATAAGTGCTCCTCAACAAGATCACAGGTTCCATTCCAGGCGAAACATTACAAACCTTAAGGCCACTGGGGGTTATACCTGGCCGTTATCATTAGGGACTCGGAATTAGCCGAGATTCGCACAAGCTGACCTGAACATCTAGTTATTTAAAAAAATAAAATAACCAAAGAGTTGGTTGGGAGTGGAATTATATGTGACAGCAAATAAAAGGGAAATGAATTAATAGAGTAGGAAAACGATGGACCAGAATATATAAACGACAACGCACAGTCTAGCTAACGAAATTGACAATCCAACGAGCACCTCCGTGATTGTCCATTGCTCGTACAAATTAGTGCAAAAGCTTTGATCTGGTTAATTACTAAATTTTGTCGAAGATGGAGAAGGTGCCAAGGAGTCTGGTTTTACTCGCAACTCCATTGTTCTGCTTGCTTCTCGTCTGCTTACTCTACACTGGCGAATTCGGATCGCGTGTAGTTCAATTAAATCAATGTATATGTGCTTCTTCGAGTTTTTCCTAAATCAACGTTTTATTGAAAATTACCTCACCAAACATGGACTTTGTTTATTTCATTGCTTGAAAATGGCAGGGAAGAAACAGATAACAAATTGGGGCGGGAGTCGCATGGAAGATCAAGAGAAGCTGCAATTTCTCTTGAAAAAACTAGTAAAAGGTTTCTTCTTCATCTTCTTCTGCATATTCATTATTCAACTGTAGTAAAAAAGTCTATAATCATAGTTACAGGGGAAAAAAAAAATCTATAAAGACATACTCCTTCGTCGTTCGCTCATTAGTACCACAGTGGATTTGTTTTGACATTGACATATTTGATTTACAGAGGTAAGCATACCATAAAAGATTAGCTATAGTCACCCATCTCTTTAATTTGCTTCAAAACTTGAATTCAACAAATTGAAATCTGTTATAGTATTCAAGTCAAATAAGTTTCTTCAATGGATTTGCATGCATGCATATAGGAAAGAATCGAGCGCAGCTGGAAGTGACAGGATTTGCATGTCATTCAGACCTTCACACTGATGTTTGTGTGTCCAATAGACCAGTAAGGATCGATACGCTTACAATGAAGGTTTATGCACCATTCAGTCAAGGTATGCCCCAAGCGAATCACGTAGTCCTTCCACTTCCGAAGAAGGACGCTAAGCAGTTCATGAGATTGGTTTCGTCAGTGCAAATACTTCAGGGAAACCCTCCTCCCCCTTGTCGTTATACACATGATGTCCCTGCGGTGGTTTTCTCATCCCGCGGATACTCAGGAAATGCATTCCATGATTTTAGCGAAATAATCATTCCTTTGTTCCTCACTAGTCGCCTCTTCCAATCTCGCCTACGCTTTATTGTCACTGATTTCAGACCTATGTTCATTGGTAAATACAAGAAATTTCTTTCCCATTTATCAAGCTATGAAATTATAAATCCAGCAGCAAATGTAAGCGTGCATTGCTTTCCTGGAGTAGTTGTCGGGCTTCACTATCATAGTGCTCTTGCCTTAAACACCACTAACGTCCCCGAAGGTTACTCCATGCTTGATTTCAAACAGTTTCTCAGAGAATCATACAATCTAAAGATACAAGATGTGTCACAAGCGGAAAAACCGGTGCTAGTGCTTATATCTCGTCAAGGATCAAGAATGTTTCTTAACGAAGACGAGATGGTGACCATGATGAAGGCATTGGGCTTTCGAGTTGTCGTTGCAAGGCCAGATATGATGGCCAATTTAGACAAGGTAGCAGAGGAACTGAACTCGTGCAGCGTGCTGGTCGGGGCCCATGGTGCCGGGCTTACAAACGGTCTATTCTTGCCCGAAGGGGCTGTCATGGTGCAAGTGGTAGGGCTGGGCCTCGGACCTTTGTCAACATTCTTCTTCGGCGAGCCATCAAAAGAGATGCCTTTGAATTACTTAGAGTACAAAATTGAAGCAGAGGAAAGCTCTCTCACCTCTCTCTATGGCAGAGATCACCCTGTCATTGTTGATCCGGAATCCGTAGCCGCGGCGAAAGGGTATTGGTTTGAAAAGGCTGTGTACCTTGATGGGCAAAATTTTACTATTAATGTTGTGAGATTTCGAGAGACTATTATCAAAGCATTTGGACTTCTTGGGCGCCCATCTCCTTTGGGTTGAAGAAATATTGTTTCGAGTCGATTCTTCATCTATTTTAATTACTTGGTTATTTTTGGTATATCGTCATTTGATTGGAAGAGAAAGAGAGAGAAATAATGAAACACATCAATTTGTAAATACACATTTTTTTGATAATTTAAAAAAAATATGTATTGCCATAATTGTAGCGGTTGCAATGATGTGGTTTCTTGGGCATAACATTCGTAGTTTAACAGCTGCAGTAGCGGGATATCGACGTTAATTGACAGATGTATATTTTTTTCCTTTCAGAATAATACTTGTTATGTGTTTGGCTATTTTTCTTTATTTTGTTTACTTAATCCTACATATTTGGCATTATTGTGTTAACTTTAAGCTATTTTAAAAATAATTTTGTGAAGTTGTGTACTACGTAGTAATTTTTAAGTGCTGCAATTTAGTTTAACAGCTGCGCGGCAGCGAGAGACGTTAATTGACAGACGTTAATTTTTTAATTTTTTTTTTTTACGAAAAGGATAACAATTACCATTGATAACCATAGAGAAACATACAAAGAGTATAAACATCCCTAATCAAAGGTGTGGACAACATAACAAAAGGTAGGCTTTTCAACTAGAGACACCTAACCTCCAAACCCTTGCCAGCCAAGCAGTAAAGCACACAAATATCAACACGCTTGACAGAAGAAAACTTACACACCTAAAAATAAAAAACCAAACCACTGTCTAACAACATACACAAAGGGGAGAGAACACTCGCAAGGGAGATCAAGAAAACAAGAGAAAAGAAAAATCTACCATCACCAACAATGACGCCGGCAAAGGGGAACCCCAGCCGGAAAATCCCATGGCTGCGTAACAACTAGCAGAATAAACGGACCTTATTACCTCTCAATCATCACATACCATCCCGGCACACCATCTCCGGCCAGAAACCCATCCGCAGAATCAAAATCGCCGACCTCAGACCACAAAACTCAATCCACGACCACGTGATGAACATCCAGTGATGAACCATTGGCAGCTACGCGGTGGAGATCGTGATGGAGAAGGTGCGGAGAGGGGACATAATGGAGAAGCCGCGACCAAGGCTAGCGGCAGGGGAGGAGAGGGGTGGGAGGTGATGAGAGAGGAGAGAAAACTCTCCGATCAGAACAGATTTGGAGAGAAGACCCGAGAGGGGGGCGCCCTCCCTCCCACCACACCCTCCCCTCGATCAGAACAGATTTCGTTTAAATTTGCATGTTACAAAGACTGATAATGGCACATTATGGTTGTAAGGAAGAAAGAAACCAAACTCATCCATGCGAAATTCCACTAATCCAAAAAACATTATGCTGAGGATAAGGGTTACAATTGATCAAAGAGATGTGACAGTCATGATACATGCCTGTATAAAGGCAAGGGGTTCTATCAATTCAGATGCATAATCAGAATGCTTTTGGTTGTTCTTTCTCTCTAGAATTATCTCCTACATATGTTCTTGGCAGGCTCGCAAAATCCAAAGGTGTTCTGGCTCTTCTTTGTCAGTGCATTGACGCAATTGAACAAGCAGTCAGTTGGGCATGGGTTTCATTGTATATATCTTGGAGTCGAATTCGCTGTTAACCTGCTGCACATTAGATTCTCTGGCATTAGTGGCGGCTATTATCGTCTCAAGGACAATGTCTTCAATGTGCCTTGAAGCAACTATATTTTTCCTCCACTATCAAATTCCATCAGTTTTTCAATATTTGGATTGATAACGGTTTGGCTTCAGTGAAGATGAATAGATGTGATTCAAGACTTCCAAAAGAAAAGAGTTATCGAATCAAATATGATTTTGCGGTTTTCAAACGTTCATTGGTTTGGTTCAATATGACCGAATGTTTATTCCGGTATTTTCCAGTCTGTTTGTAAAATGTTTGGTTTGGTTTGTAAACTGTTCAAATTAAGTGAAATGTCCGATTTGGTTTGGGAAAATGCCTAAACTAGACCCAACCAAACCGTTTACACTGCTAATGGAAGAAATGCAAAAAATAGATGCTTGACGGATGAGCCGTCATTAGGCAGATTATTAAACTACTAAAAGTCAATTTATATGTGCAAGCACGCACTACTCACCGGATGATTAAATAGATTTCTCACAGAAATTGAGAAAAACATGGTTTAACAACTCGAAAAAAGAAAATGCAAAGTCTAATTAACAAAATTGACAATCCAACGGATAGTTAGTCTTATATTGATCAGCACCTCCATGGTTGTTCATTGCTTGTAGATATCGATCAATCCCAAAACTTTGATCGCGCGAGTAGGTATTCAGATTGTTAATTGGAAGATCGATGGAGAAGGAGCCCAGAAGTCTGGTTTTTGTCGCAACTCCATTTATTTGCTTGCTTCTCTTCTCCTTCCTCTACACTGTCGAATTCGGATTTTATTTGACTCCAGCAGATGAATGTAAGTATATATGCTTCCTCAATTCGATAAATTTCCACGCATTTCCTAAATCAGGGGCCGGGTGTTGGGGAGCATTCGTTTTGCATTTTTCATTTGTTGTATTTTTTTTATTTTAACTGTTTGGCAGTTAATTATAGAATGTATTTTGACATAATTCATTCCTAAAACAACTTTAAAGAGGCACAATCTAAGAATCAGCCTAAGCAAAAAGATTTTGAGCGTGTTTGCAATATCTTATTCTGGCATAGATTTTTAGATTATAGTAAAAGCCGATATAACTGTTTGCTATAGCTTGTGAGATTATAATTGTGTGGTAGTAAAAGTGGGTTCTATTACTGCAAAAAATTACAAATCAACTTCCAAAGTACTTGGAATAAAAAAATCTAATCCGAAAAGCACCTTAGATTATATCGCAAATAGTTACATATTTGCTATAACTTTTAGATTATGATTGTGTGGTAATAAAAGTGAGTTTGAGCCCCATCGTGGCATTTGGAATTTAGGGGATAGCCTCTAAAACCCCCTATTGATTAACCTATTAATAACCCGCTAACCTTCACTGACGTATACAATATTAGTTGTAGATTAAACAGATGAACTAGTTCATTCATATTTATGTTTTGATGTTTATTAAATTCAAACAAATGGAGTTATCTTTGAAAGTATATTCTTAATGTCTGCAATATTCAACATCAGATAAATTTATCCCTTGTTATTCATCTGTTAAAAACAACTGTTGATAAATTTACTCTATATATCTCTGATCACTATTATTCTTATTTATTTATTGTTTTATTACACAGTTGCAATCATCGGTTACCATCTTCTTCCCCGTCAGTCACCATCTTCGGTCACCATCTCAGACGCTGATTGTTGTCAACCGACTTTGACGCCGTCAACTTTTCCGGCAACCTTTCCTCCACCAACCAATTTTTCGGCAAATCTTCCAGCACCGGCAACTTTTTCGACACCAGCCAATTTTTCAGAGAACTTTTCCGACACTAATGTGACGGGAGATGGTAAAGAGTTGTAATTTTAAGGGAGGGTATTTTTATCATCATATTTAAAAATGAGTGAACCTCACACTTTAGAACTACTACAAATTAATGAATCCTAACCCTTGCTAAAGATACTAATGGACTCGACCTTGGTCCAAACACCTATGGTGGATTCTAGACTAATTTTCTATTTGATTATATGGGTGGAATTCAAAATGTATACATATGACCAAAAATAAACATTAAGAAGTTTAAATGTTACAATAAGAAAGGATAATAAAATATATTTGGTAAGTTCAAAATGTTAAGGAATTTTTATCCTATATATTTAATAAGGATACTGAAATTGTTATATATGTTTCTCGATATAACCTAAACGCAATGTGTCAATTTCTCACCTAATTTCATAGACTTCCAGCTAAAAAGGGATTGGCGTCTATGTGATAAAAAATAAACAAGTAAAAAAATTTGTGAACAAAAAAGTTATGGGCCAAAAATGTTTTTCATAAAAAGGGTTATTTATGTAACAGTAACTAATATTGATAACAAATCCTAGATAAGGGTGAAAAGGTAAAAAAAGAAGTCAAAATTAGTACTCCTACTTTAGATGATTCTCCAAACACTACTTAGGCAAAATTTATTCTGCACGTACCATCCAAACACTTCAATAAATTTTATTTATTTTTGATCGGCAACACTTCATAAATTCATAATGTATTGCAATTGTATTGCAAAACCCATAACCACTCACAATTCATAATTCATAATCCAAATTAAAAAAGAGCTTCCAAATGCCCCTGTTTTTTAGAAAAATTTCTCACCCCCCATTGGCTTTAGTTGATTTCATTGCTTGGAAATGGCAGAGAAGAAACTGAGAACGAACTGGGACGCAGAAGATGAAGAGCATTTTTATCTTCCCTTGAAAAGACTACTGAAAGGTTTCTTCTTCTTCTTCTTCTTCTTTGAATTTTGCATTTTCGTTATTTAACATGATTTGTTAGTCTGTAGATTACGATTATCTAGTCTCCGTTTCTCAAATATTTGCTTCAAAACACGGATTTAACATTCGTGTCTAATTCGTTTCTCCAATGGAATCACATGCATGCATACAGAAGAAGATCAAACTCAACTCGAAGCTACTGGATTTGCTTGCGATTCTAAGATTCGCACTGATGTTTGTGTGTCCAGTAGACCAGTAAGGATTGATATGCTTACAATGAAGGTTTATGCACCATTCAGTCAAGGCATGCCCCAAGCCAGTCGCACGGTCCATCCATATGCGATAAAGAACGACGAGGCACTCATGAATACTTCGGTTACAGCAGTCCAGATACTTCCAGGAAATATCACCCTCTCTCCGCCTTGCGATTATGCCCACAATGTCACAGCCGTAATCTTCTCATCTGGTGGATTCGCAGGAAACATATTCCATGAATTCAACGAAATAATCGTTCCTTTGTTCCTCACTAGTCACCACTTCCAATCTCGCCTACAATTTATTCTCACCGATTTCAGACCAGAGTTTGTCGCAAAATACGATAAAATTTTGTCCCATTTGTCTAGCTATGAAGTTATTAATCCGGCATCAAATGGAGGCATACATTGCTTTCCTGGAGCAGTTGTCGGGCTTCACTACCATGACAATCTTGCCATAACAACCACGGAAGTCCCCAAAGGTTCCTCCATGCTTGATTTCAGGCAGTTTCTTCGAGGATCATATAATCTGAAGATACGAGATTTGTCACAGACAGAAAAACCGGTGTTGGTTCTTATATCTCGTCAAGGATCAAGAGCGTTTCTGAACGAGGATCAGATGGTAACCATGATGACGGAATTGGGCTTCAGTGTCGTGGTCGCAAAGCCTGATATGATGGGCAATTTAGACACGGTTGCGGAGATGTTGAACCCGTGCAGCGTACTGGTTGGATCCCACGGTGCCGGGCTTACAAATGAAGTCTTCTTGGCCGATGGGGCTGTCGTGGTTCAAGTGGCGGGGTGGGGCCTAGAATGGGTCTCGGAATTCTACTTTGGAAGGCCAGCTAAAGGGATGGGTTTGAATTACCTAGAGTACAAAATTGAAGCAGAGGAAAGCTCTCTCACCACTATCTATGGCAGAGACCATCCTGTCATTGTTGATCCGGCATCCGTACAGTCACAAGGGTATCAGGTTGGAAGGGCTATCTACCTTATACAACAGAATTTTAATATTGATGTCACGAGGTTTAGAACAACTCTTGTCGAAGCACTTGGACTTCTTGGGCGCTCAGCTCCTTTGGGTTGAAGAAACAATGTTTTGAGATAATTCTTTCTAGGTTACGCGTGAAGACACTATTAAGAAACAAAGACGTATCTGTGTTATTTGGAAGAGAAAGAAATGACCACTTGGTTTGTTTTAATGTTATAAATATACACTCGCCTAGCCGGAAGAGGGTTGTTCGTTTTTCACGTCTCCCTTAGGCACTCGAGATCTTCTAAACAAGAAGAAGAAGAAGATCGCTACTTCTACAGCCATGCAACAGTCTCTTAAAAGAGCACCAAGACCGGCAACCCTGTTGCTTTCTCTCTGTTTTCTTAATGAATGTTGATTTTGACACTCTATTTTTTTGTAGACAGGTGTTTCATTTTTAACATGATGTTTCATAAACAAAGTGGTACGTCTGTATACAAAAATGGAGCGAAAAAATCAATTTCCTTTCTTAATCTTACAAAAGCACTCGTCTTGAATCACTATCTTCCTCGTTTATTTATTTCTTTGAGCGGCTTCCTCGCCATTTATTGCTATTTTTCAATCCACCAAGACAAATGCAACCCTGTTGCTTTCTTGTCAAAAGAGAACGGAATATAGTAACAATGCTACAAACCTGATAATTAATCCTCACTATATTACACCAAGTAAAAGTCGATTCGTACTACCTTATCTCATGTTTAAAAAAAAAAAAAGCAGCCGCACAAACGAAGTGCTAAACTTAGTATTAAAAACCTACCTAGTAACCAATTAAATGAAATTCAATCCAATCCAATCATAGAATCAAATGAAACATGATGCAGCAAAACACAGGAAATCGTGAAGGAGGTGAGAGAGAGAGAGAGAGAGAGAGAGAGTGAGAGAGAGTGAGAGAGAGTGGACCTCTGTAAACTGGATTATCGGTTAATCCGGTTTCCTTTTTCTTTTACCAAATAAATAGGTGGTGAGGATTAAAATTTGACGAGTCCAACGGTTTATAGGAGAGGTGCATATAGTACATCCCCTTTTTAGAGATGTGTGCCATAACTGTCTCCAAAAAGTAGATGCTTGACGGATGACCCGTCACTAAGCAGGATTAAACTAGTAAAAAGTAAATTGAACGACTCCGATTATTTGTGTGAAATTTCGATATGGATCTCACATAATTTAACGTGTAATTGGTGTACAGCAAATGATAGGTACCCATTGCTTTTTTTGCTACTCACCGTATGATTAAAAAGGGTTTCTCCCACAAGTTGAGAAAAATAGGCCTAATCAACTCCAAGAGTTTGTTGGGTGGAATCAGGACATTAAAACTTTCGCCTTTATTAAATTGTGCGATAGTAGAACGTTCGCCATCCAAGTTCGTTGTAGATAGTAAAGAAGTGGAAATCTAGCTTGCCGAATCCCTCTGAGAGAGCGTGCTTTTGACATTGGTCAACTTATGATGGCCATCGTAAAAAGGTCATGGGAGGGGCTGTAGTCTATAGTGGTTAATTCAAACCGTTGACAAGCTGGCTGGGACACCCTGCATTGCCTGGAAAAAATTCTAATTACCAAAAGTCTGTCTAATGGGGAGAAAAAAATTTTGGTGCAAATTGGGTATAGTCCACGTGGTACCCAACAACCCATCTGAGCTATCCAAACGTGTTTTGGATGGTCCAGATTCGAGCAGAGGGGA
>BPLS01020616.1:25621-58755 GCA_019656275.1 Rhododendron kiyosumense | reverse complement strand
GAAGAGCCTAACATATTGACTGTAGCCCCACGTTCTGAAGGGAGAAATATCAAAGGGGGTCTTTGCTTTGTGTCTTGGAGTACATCTATGGATCATTGAGTGTTGAAACCATCTCCAAGAGTTTTATCATCTACAACTACAAGTTTGAGAAAAGCCCTAAGGAGGATTCCTAGGCAAGTTCAAGTCCTTCGGTGGATTCCGGGAGGCAAACGGAAGGCTTGTGGATTCAAGGCAGCAGCGGTCAAGCACTGGGTGTAGTGAACGTGGATTCGGCAAGTAAGTCTTAGGATCGATTGTGAGGATTCAAATCGTAGGGTAAGATTACTTGTAACTACACAATGATTATAGTGTTTGATTCATTCCCGTGGTTTTTTTCCATTTAGGGTTTTCCACGTATATCTGGTGTTCATCTTTTTATTGCTTCTCGTTCGTGTGATTAGCTTATTTATCGATTGGCGGATTGATTTATTGAAAAGAAAAAAATAGCAAATATTTATATACCTAGGCGAGCTAGGATTTTTCAATTGGTATCAGAGCGGGTCGCTCGTAATATTAGGGTTTATTCCTAGAGCGGATCCTAATTTTATTTATTTGCTATTATGGAAACCCCTAATAACTCTACTGTTGCGAAACCTCCTCTTTTAGATGGGTCTAATTATGCATATTGGAAAGCTAGGATGAAGGCTTATTTGAAATCTCAGAACAATCGTGTCTGGCTCTCGGTTGTTAATGGCTATACTGAGCCTACCACAACTGTGGAAGGTAAAATTGTCCGGAAGCCTGATGAGTCTTGGGATAACACTGATCACTTGAAAGCAACTCATAATTCATGTCCCCTTAATGCTATTTTTGGTTGTGTGTCTATATCTGAGTTTCAACAAATTTCTACTTGTGAAATAGCTAAGGATGCTTGGGATATTTTATCCATCACACATGAGGGGAATAGTCAAGTGAGACAACAAAAACTTCAAAGTATTATCACTGATTTTGAGATGATACGGATGAGTGACAATGAGACTTTTGGTGATTTTTATGCGGGGTTGAGTGAAATTGTGAACTCAAGCTTTAACTTAGGTGAACCTATTTCTCAGGAGAAAATAGTTAAGAAAATCATGCGTTCATTACCTGAGAGGTTTATTACAAAAGTTGAAGTACTTGAATGCATGCCTAATTTTGATTCCATCAAGGTTGAGGAAATTGTTGGTCACCTCTTAACTTTTGAAACTAAATTGTCACAATACAGACCTCAAAAAGAGAAGAACAAAAACGTGGAAAAATCCTTGGCTTTTTCTAGTTTTAAAGATAGTTTTAAGGTCTCGGATAGTGATGACGATGAGTTGGACCAAGAGGAAATGGCTTTATTTGTTAAAAAATTTGGAAAGTTTTTTAAAAAAAATAAAACTTTTGGTCCTAATTCAAAAGATAAGAATGGTAGGTCTTCCAAGGGTAAAGAGAGGAAAGAGAGCAAATCATCGGGTCCCCAGTGTTATGAGTGCATGGGGTTTGGTCATATTGCCCAAGATTGTGCTAATAAACAGAAAAATAAATCCTATAATGTCAGGACTTGGGATGATAATGACTCTGATGAAGAAGAACATTGTGGGGAAAATAGTAAAGTCATGGCTTTAGGAGCTTCTGTGCATCCCCATGTGAGTGAGTCTAAGTTAGGAGATGAGAGAGTGAGTGGTGAGTATTTGAGCAATAGCGAGAGTGAGGAGGAAAAGAGTTTGCAGAAAGTATACAATGAACTTTACAAAGAAAGCCTGAGGTTGACTAAAACTAACATTGAGCTATCTAGTGAAGTGAATAAGAACGATGAGTCCAATGTAAAACTCAAGCAAGAGCTTTTGAAAGCTCAAGCTCGAGTGAGTCAAGTTAAGAATGATAGAGATTCTTTGATTAATGAACTTGTTGATGTTAAGAGTATGAATGATAAACTTGGAATTGATTTGCATGCGTCTTATGAAACTAACAAGCTTCTTGACTTGAAGGTAGCTAATTTGCAAGTTGAGCTTGACAAGGCCAATGCTACATTTAAGAAAATGAATGCAGGGTCAAAGGCTTTAGAAGAGATCATTGGAGTGCAAAGGGAAATCTCGAATAAAACCGGCCTTGGGTTTCAAAAGGAAGCATCAACTTCTAAAGGCGGAGGTAATCATGGATTTGATAAGGATAAAGGTAACCATTCTAATCCTTCATCTTTCATTTGCGGCAAGAAAAATAATAATACACCTCGAAAGCCTACTCCTCATAGCCCCCCTATGCAAAGGGGTTTCATACCCATTTGTCACCATTGTGGTGTCAAGGGTCACATAAGGCCTCATTGTTATCAATTGATTGGATACCCCCATGCTCACTCTAATTTTTATGATAAAAATTTTTGGGGTAGGACTCACAAACACATGCCTACATGCAAGACCAATGTGATTCACCAATCTAAGCCTTTCCCCAAGGCTAAGGCAAAAGTTGAGAAAGTGAGAATCCGTACACTTTGGGTGAGAAGTTCGGATGTGAGGCCTCAAGTGAATCATACATGTGTCTCTCTAGATGATATTGGGTCATCCAGAGAGGTTGACCTTGTTTTTTGAGACATGGTCCTTATTCATAGACTAGGATGTTTTACGCTGATAATCTATTGCCTAGCTTTGAGTTTCGTTGTTGTTTTTGCATTTTTTTTCAATATATAAATTTAAAAAAAAAACAAAAAATATAGTTGTTTCTTTGACCCATATGGTTTGGGGTGTCTTTGAGCGTGCTATGTTTCATCGTGTTGCCTTGCAATATCTCATGATAGTGCATTTCATGGTTCGTACTTGTCATGCATGCCTTCTCAAGAGCTACCTTCATGAGAGTTTTATCGAAAAATCATGTGTATGTCAATCATTGCATGTGTTTGTACACGCCCATTGATAGCCTTGAGAAGTTGATCCTTATCTCTTTGGGCGAGTATTTGTCCCTGTGGTGGACACCCTATGTCATTCCCCTTGGGTATTGACCTTTGGCTTGCATACCCCATGTGAGGTCGATTGGCTTGGTTTGATGGGTTAAAAACAAAAAGGGGTAAAATATAAAAAATTGAAAGACCTGAGGAAAGGGCTACCTCTATGTGCACGTGTAAGCTACCATTGACTTGCACCTCATGTATTCTCTTTTTGCGTCATGGATTTAAGCTACGGCCTTAGATGTGTGAAAGCCGCCTATGACGGTGCAAAAATATTGTGTGATTATTTGGTATAAGGTTGGCATCTCTTGAGGGGGAGAATATCATATTATATACTCACTTAACCCCGTTTTTTATATGATCAAAATTAATGCGGGTTAGAGTTGGTCTGCCACCCTTGTGGAGCATGATGTAAGTTGGTCCCTTCTTAGTTGATATAATCTCATAGGGATGAGTTGTTCTATTGTTAAGGCTATCATTGCACACACTCATTATGACACTTGTATGATTTCATACCCATGGTCGTTCTTTGAAATTTTCTTAAGGTAGCTCATTTGAAAGCAATCATTACTAGGGTTACCATGCGATATGTCTGTTGTGTGTGATATATCTTGGTGATTGAGTGCTTCATGGTAATTTTTTTTTTTTGTCTCTTTGAGACCCCTCTCTATGGGCGCATATCTTTGTTTGGTGAGTGGAAGTATCTTGATTTCATCGATATATCTGTGTTTTTATGCCTAGTCTATATGCGCTTAATTGATTTCTCTTTGTATCCTAGCATATGTTGTTGGTTGTCCAATGGGACCGTCGGTTTTACATTTGCGGATGTTTTCTAGACTTATGTTATTATGAAACTGCTTTTCTAGACTTTCTTCCCATGGCATATTAGTTTGGCTTAAATTGATTTTAGTTTCTCTATGGCTTAATTTGGGCGTATTGTCTATTGATTTGTTGGTTTCTTGATTTGGGCTTATTCATGTGTGCTTTCCGTGACAAAAAGGGGGAGTAATTTATTGACTAACAGATTGTGCATCTTTAGTGTTTTTGCAGTTTTATAGGCCGTGACCTCAATCTGTTAGGGGATAGGTTTTTCTTGTCGATTGTGTTTTGTCATGGAAGTGCCAAAGGGGGAGATTGTTAGGACCATGGGCCACGGTCTCTTTGGGTTGGCAAATTCCAAGCCAAAAGCACTTTTATTTCTATCCCCTTTTATCAAGTTGTATTTTATTTATTTTTATTTCTAGAGTGTTTGTTTAGGAAGTGAAAGGAAATCTATTTATTTGTAATTGGGAGTGAGCGTTTTGGATAGAAAGGAGGCCATCTACAACAAGTCGGATTCGGTGAAAATAGATCAATGGATGGGTCAATTTTATTATCAATCGGCTGCTTCAGTTTTTTAACAGAAAAGTAAGGTAAGAAAAAATAAAGTGGGGCCCAATCAAGAGGCCTATTCTTTTCCTCCTAGGTTTTGTATCTCAACCCATAGTCTTATAAAAGGAATAGTGGAAGGTGTGATACGGCGACACAGTGGTAATAAGAAAAAGAAAAGGCCGTGCGGCGACGGGAGGAAAAAAACTTGAAGAGCCTAACATATTGACTGTAGCCCCACGTTCTGAAGGGAGAAATATCAAAGGGGGTCTTTGCTTTGTGTCTTGGAGTACATCTATGGATCATTGAGTGTTGAAACCATCTCCAAGAGTTTTATCATCTACAACTACAAGTTTGAGAAAAGCCCTAAGGAGGATTCCTAGGCAAGTTCAAGTCCTTCGGTGGATTCCGGGAGGCAAACGGAAGGCTTGTGGATTCAAGGCAGCAGCGGTCAAGCACTGGGTGTAGTGAACGTGGATTCGGCAAGTAAGTCTTAGGATCGATTGTGAGGATTCAAATCGTAGGGTAAGATTACTTGTAACTACACAATGATTATAGTGTTTGATTCATTCCCGTGGTTTTTTTCCATTTAGGGTTTTCCACGTATATCTGGTGTTCATCTTTTTATTGCTTCTCGTTCGTGTGATTAGCTTATTTATCGATTGGCGGATTGATTTATTGAAAAGAAAAAAATAGCAAATATTTATATACCTAGGCGAGCTAGGATTTTTCAGAAATAAAGGGGGTAAATAAATTATATGAAGAGTCAATGTGACCAACAATAAATCATAAATACATTAAAATGAGTAAGAGATTTGCTGAAGAACCACCAATAATACGTATGCTTAACAGCAAGGCGCGTGCGGTGGCTAGAGTTCGCGAGGTTCACACCTCTCGCCGGCTATATCTTCTTGGAGTAGTCGAATCTGCTTAAGGGCGAGGGGAGGTTTGGCGGTTGGCATGGGCTTTCCAGCTCCGGGCAATGATGATTGGGTAGTGTCTAGCGGCGGCATGGCATGATCTTGTGTCGCTCGGAGTGGTGGTGCGTGGGTGGCATTGGAGGCTTGTGGTGGTGTTATGAAACTCCGGTGGACAGCATCTCAAGTCGTTTATGAGGGCTGGAGTTGCGGTTTCTTGGCGGTCATCAACGGGAGCTACCCACTCATTAGGGTTCACGGCGGCACGCGCCGCCGGTGCTTCTCTGGTCATGGTTGTTGCCAGCTGAGTGGAGGTGACCGGATCTTGGGTGGCTGCATGCAACGGGAGCTATCTTTAGGTTATGATTAGGTTTAGGATCTTCTTGGGCTGGGCTCTTTAGGTGTTTGGGCTTCGTCCCCAAGGTGTTTTTCGGCTTCGTCCCAATATGTGTATTTTTGTTTGCAACATTTGGTTGGACCCCTCTTCCCTTTCTCCCATCTTGATATACCCTTTGTCAAGATTTCCCTAATAAATTTTTTTGCTCATCAATAATAATAATGGTAATAATAATACATATGTTCCTCAAAATTTACACTTCTTGAGTTTATTATTGACTGTAAATATATCGAGCCAGAGTAAAGCTTCGTATCCCAAAATAACACCATTCCAAATGCATAAAAGAGCGATGGTATCACGATTAACTAGAACAACAAACCAAATAGAGCAACCATATCAGTTTTTCACTAAATGCACACGTAGTAATTATAAATTTACTCAAACCTAGCGACCGGTGAACTCTGTGATAGAAGCAGTGGCATTGGAAGTTGATGAGCTGGAAGTAGTAGATGCGTCATTGCGAATCCTCTTATCCTTGTCAAAGAAAGCATGCCTTCCGGGCCGCATGGGGTCCATTGAGCGATCGCTTAGAAGCATGACAACTTCGGACATGGAGGGTCGAGAAGAAGCCGGCGTCTGAGTGCACATCAAGGCAATCTGTATGATTTTCTTCGCAGCTTCTTCTGTGTACCCATCCGAGACTAGTAAGATCTCGTCTACCAACTTTGAGTGCAAATCATTCTCATACAGCTTCCATGCCTGTTTAAAAGCAATGATTCAGGATAGTGGAGCAGGTAAACGGATGCGGGTTTTTTCGTTGCAATTCGATTTCCTTTCCAACGTATTTTTGCTTTCGTTTTTAGTCTCTGAAGAAAATTCTAACAGGCTTCATGTTTTCTCAAGTCTAACAATTAATATCAACAATATAACCGAAAAGCAGTCTAGACATATTGCTAAGTGAATTACCTGTTCAAGGAGATACTCCGCAACTGGTTCATCTTCGACAGTCTTGGTTTCACTACACTTCCGACCACTAATGATTTCGAGGACGACTATGCCAAAGCTGTAGGTATCAACCTTCTCAGTCAACTGTCCATGGACTGCATATTCAGGTGCAGTATATCCCCTGTTCCATGAGAATTGAGAACTAATTCATCATCAAAGGATTCCCACAAATTACTCAATACAATGACTTTCGGGGACTGGTGTGACTTAAATTATAACTCACTAGCCTCAACTAGGTTTGACTGCTGAAAGGAAAATGAAAATCACAAACATAATTCCTATCATAAAAATCATCCGTAAATTTTTAAAGGTGGTGATATTTGTTTCTAAATGATATAAGCTTAAACAGCGGGTGTTTTGGATCATAATGACTGATAATTTACAGACATCCAAACCAGCAAAGTACATGAATGTTTTTTTTTGAGACGGCAAAGTACATGAATGTTCATGTCCTAGATCTTACACAGAAACCGGCCCCAGAAAGCCACATGAAAAAAATCTTTGTTAGTACGTTCGGAAACCAATTTCTTTGTCCTTAGATTTAGTTAAAACAAAAGGCCTAGAGAAAAACAAAACATTTTGTATTAAAATTCACAGAAATTCTTTCTGTTTAGGATTAAAAAAGTTAGAGGATTCTAGTTGTAAGTAAAGATTTAGAAAATTGATTTAAAAGAAAATTTTAATTTAAAAATTCCAACCAAAATGACGTGCAGTGGCTTTTCTAAAATGAGGTCAAATGATGTGTCATACATTTAAGAAATGGCAAGACTAACAGAAATTTCGTAACAAACTTTGTTCGCACAGCTCTACCATGGGCTGGGAAATCTTTTGTTTTCCTACTTACAATGTTCCAGCAAATTTGGTGCTGAGATGGCTCTGACCCTCAGGTAGAAGCCTTGCCAACCCGAAATCAGCAATTTTGGGCTGGAGCTCATCATCCAGTAGAATATTGCTGCACTTTATATCTCTATGTATGATAGTGACATGGAATT
The DNA here is from genome assembly GCA_019656275.1 of Rhododendron kiyosumense. Classification (NCBI taxonomy): domain Eukaryota; kingdom Viridiplantae; phylum Streptophyta; class Magnoliopsida; order Ericales; family Ericaceae; genus Rhododendron; species Rhododendron kiyosumense. The sequence continues at coordinate 51,195 of BPLS01020616.1, read as the reverse complement.
GGTCATGTAGATAGGCAAGACCCCTGGCTGTGCCAAATATTATATCGAATCGCTGGTTCCAGTTCAAGGTCCCACGCATTGCACCTGTCAAAATATGGCAAACTTTTCAACTTGAAGCAGAAATCAAGTATGTGTACTAACTACTAACTCTTTCCAGGGATTAACAAATTCAGCATGCATTGATCAGAACTAAAACAAAAATCTTTGGATTTCCTATATGCATAAAAGGGCGTATCCAGTGTAGGAACCTTCCACACATGTGTGGTTGGCACAATGGTATAGTTGTGCCATTGTGGCCTGAAGGTCACAGGTGCAAAACTTGTGTTTGTGCAGTTGGTTAGAAATTGGTTCATTCAATTGAAAACTGGCTGTACTTTATCGTAATTCTGCCCAAGCCGTGCAAATAAGAACATGAAAACTGTAAGCAACATATGTATTTCCTTATCTACAAGCAGTTTTCTTTCTATTAAAAACACATTCAAATCATGGGGTAGTGGCCTTTTTCCTATTTGTTTGTGACAATATTGGATGTACTGCTTTGAAAAGAAATGACCACAAAAACCGCAATTGACATAATTTGTAGGGTACTAATAGTTCCACAAAAGAAGAAAAAAAATGCTTATCATTTCCCTCCCTTTAGGATACCTATACGTTGTTTTGCCATATACGTACCCATTGCCAACCCACTGGGCATAGTGTCGTATCCCCATAGTCAATAGATCAAACATGTAACCTAAGCCTCTACATGATAATGAAGTAATTGCCAAACATGAGGAAACGTGTTGAGAATAGCAACAATTACCATTCATTCTACAAAAAGTTTTTTGACACTTGGAGCTTGCCATGTGCTGGTGCACTTGAAAACAATCCAAAAATGTTTTCCATTTTGTCATTCCCTTGACCCACCTCCATGGTTTTGTTGCCTTTCGGCTCACAACTGCCTCTCACAAAAGATATTGACCCAAATACAGGGACAAAAGATTGATAATGACATGCGGGTGGAAGACATGGACAACTTACCATATAGGAACTTGTCAAGGCTTCCATTTGCCATATAATCGTAGATGAGTAGTAAATCAGGCCCTTTGCTGCTACAACCTAGCAGCCGGAGGATATTTCGATGATGAACATTACTAATCAGCTTCACTTCAGTCGCAAAATCCGCCTTTGCACTACTGTTTCCCATAACTAGCTTCTTCACTGCAACTATATTCCCATTCTTCAGAGTTCCCTGATCCATTAATGAACTTTATGGTGATGAGTATGTAACAAATCCAACGACCAACTTATCAATTACTCAATTGCAGAAAAGGAAGAAGTTGGGCTTGATTGGCATTTCGCAAAATAGGAAATCATTGCTCCACCGCAATATTGCATATGCATTCCAATAAAGTACAGGGCAAGTTTGTATCTTTGGACCATCCACTAAAGTATGGTGGGTTTACATATATTTATGCCATTGGAATGACCATTCTTTTCCAACGTTGATTCCAATATCGAACCAAATATAACAAAGTTGGCTCTGGTGGCCCTAGGTCCACCCGACCACCATGGGTTGGGCATGGGCCATAGGATTTGAAGCCCAGACCCTCGGCCCAAAACTTCTCTCCCCAACATTCTGTTTGGAACTTAGAAAAGTGAGGGAAAAAAAAAAGGAAAGTTATTCCCTCTCATTTTCTTCCCATTTTCCTTTCTTTTCTTTTCCCTCATTTTCCCTAAGTTTCAAACAGAGCTACGATTTTTAATCCTTGCTACAATATTGTTGGTTGTATCCCTTTATATACCCACTGAAAACATGAAATTACCTTATATACATCACCAAACCCTCCTTCTCCTAGTTTGGTTTCATTACTGAAATTATTTGTGGCAGATTTCAATTCTCTGTAGCTGAAAGTCTTAGGTCCCTGCAGCTCGCTTGCCCCTATTATTGCACCTGGTACAACCGAAAAGTCACATTTCATGCATTTCAGCAAATTGATGTTTCAGAAGACAGAAACGTTATTACTGCTGTTTCCGTGAATAATTATTTACGGAGGTGAATCGCACACGTCCGTTTCGGCTTTGGACGGTCGGATTTAAATGAACTTTTCCTGAAAAAGTTTCATTTAAATCGGGATCGTCCAAAGCTGAAACGGACGCCAGAGATCGGGCGGCTCCATGAATAAGGAATCACGGAGCCTCCGTGAAAAAGTCAATCTCAGAAACAGTTTTGGAAACTACTTTTCTAGGAAAATGTTGTTATGGACATTGACGCTTTATCCTTATCATACCGACAACAAATATTTTAAGAAATCCGAAAACGTCTTTTTTCTGTTCTCTTAGAAGTGATTTCTTTCTCAAAAAGGTAAAAATAAAATCACTTGAAACAAAGTCTTGGATCTGTTGACCAAACAAATTCTCAGCCAAAAAATCTGAAAAATTACTTCTGAAACAACAATGTGACACAAAACCTACTCTCAAGCATGCACGATTTGGCGGTAACAAATCAGGACAGTTATTTTTGTTTCACCTCTTGAAGCTGCTTTTGCCTTTGTTGATCGGTGATACCATAAAATCAGTAATCCAACTATAAGCAGAAGGCATCCTCCGCCTCCAACGGTCCCTCCGATAATGAAATCCTTGTTGCTTGAACCTCCTGTTAGGCCGAAAGCAAAAGGAAAACACTTGTTTTTTATTGCACAAGATAATATGGCAAAATAGTTTCTCGATCTTCTCCTACGTCCATGTGAAGAGTGATATCGAGAAAGAGTTCCGAGAACCATACTACTAAAAAAAAAAACTAAACTTCTCTAAGCTTTTGAGCTTGTAGCTTGCCCGAGTGAGAGAAATATTGCAGGTTGGAGGCAAGTCGGAGAATGGCAAACGAGAAAGAAGCAGGTAATTAGTAAGGAGAACGCTAACTTCAGGGTTGATTCACTTCTATTGAGTCTGACTCATAATAATCATTTCTCAAACAATGACTTCGCCTTTTGAATCCTGGAGCAACCGGGAGCAAGTTTTTTTTTTGGGTAAGTCAACCGGGAGCAAGTTACCTACGCATGAGTCTGGTTTCAAAGACTGGACACCTAGAAGTATAATACTGGAGCAAATATTTCCATCGTTAAGAATTTTTAAGTAGCCTCGATTTTCGGAGCCTTTTCACATTGCCTTTCCCCACACCAACTACAAACGACAAGTCGAGGTTCAGAGATCAGTTTTCGCAGTTTTGTAGGAGTGATTCCAGGACTACTTCCATTGGAGATAGCTTTTGTTTGCCATGGATGGCCAAAGCCCAAGCACGTTATTAGAGAGTTGACATTCCAGAGCATTAGCTCACCATATGGATATGGTGCTCCCCAAGCAACCTCCTTTTGGCTAGTATTCCGTTATCTAGGCTTATGTTAGGTACACTCGATGTGTATTTATGCAAACAAAAGATATATATGTTACGTGGACTCTGGTGCGAGTGCAAGTCTAAACCTCGGACCTTTCTAAATTTAAATCTTAGGATACGAAGATATGTGTCCCCAAATTGGATACGGGTACGGGAACACATCCTGAACACTTGTTTGTAGTATATATTGCATAATTTTTACAAATTATGTCCTGTAAATTATATTCAGAAACGTATTTAAACAAGAAGGGGTTAAGAAAAATATATTTTTGTTATTTCATATCTATGAGAAATACTCAAATTTATCGCTTTTCTAGCTAATTTGATCTTCCTTTTTTGTAAATATCATAACACGCAATTGGAGGATCTGAGTGTCCAAAAGGATACGGGTGTCGGGCACATCGACACTGGTACTTAAGCCAAAATGAAGGATCCATGTAACATTGTTACAAAAGTCTTACCTCCAGCTCCAAGGAAAGGGGTGATATTAGTGGTCTGATTAGCAAAGAAGGCAGTGTCCGAGTACCGAAAGAAACACGCTGCATCAATAGCCCTCCCATCTGTAGCAGGAGGACAACTCTGTATATTCCCAAACGCCACCTGCAAGCAACCTAGACAACCACTCTCACTCACACTTCGGACACACTGTGCCACCGCGTAGACGGTGCTGTTGCCACCGGACACCGCCCTAGTTGCCGTTGCGAAGTAGCCCTTAATCCTCGGTGTTGCCGTTTTGAGATCCGTTAGTAGTCCTTGCGCGGCTGTCTGGAAAGCCGTGGGCTGAGCTGCGGTATGGTTGCCGCATATGCCCCTATTCCCAAGGTCAGTGGAATGGTCGAAGAAAGTGTTGCTTTCATACCTTAACATAAGAAGAAACAAGTTAGAAATTTCATGTTAGGAAATGTAGATACATTGATACTGTGAATCCTCTAATAAGTTGGGGTTGAATTGGATACAACAACGATAGTATTAAACAGATCCAGTTTCTTCCCTTTTCCCACCTGACCAGAAGGAAACACAGCAATCAGGAATCAAAGACAATTGCCAGAACATCATTTTTTGTTTTTGTCACTTGATGGTCGGTGTCCGGACAAGCTTACGTACGTGTTCCTCGGCTAATCTCAAGAGCCTTTGGTGTTTACAACCCGGAAACCTCAAATGCCGAAGTGTTTTTGCTGGCCGTAGGAGTCAAAGACGCGAGCTCATGGTGACAAGTCCATTACTTGCTATCATCCTCCCACTCGACTTCCCAATTGGAAAAGCACCATAACAATCAAGATATTGCAAATTCGAGAACATAAATGGATACGAGAAATCCTTTAGTAAACAAGAAACTGAACGGGTTTCATGTTTACTTATTATGGTAACTTTACTTGTTATGATAAATTTAGTCAATATGGTAATTATCATAATGTTTTTCTAATGTACGTTATTAGGTTAATATCATTATTTTCTTGTAATATTTTTGATAGATTTAGTAAGTCTATCTATTTTAGGAGATTGAATAAGAAGAGAGAAGATTATGAGAGAGAGATTTGAAAGTTTCAAAGAAATATTCAAAAGATGGATTAGGAGAGATGAAGGATAGTTTGTAGTTTATTTGAATTTCTAGTCTAAAAGATAATGTTCATTTTCAACTAGGATGCAATCCTAAGGAAGATTAAAAAATATAAAAAATTGGTCTAGGGTCTACTATAAAGAACTTGTAACCCAATTAGTCCACTTCTAATGTTTGTAACATCTCTAGTCCACCGATATAGTTTAGTAAGGCCTTAAGTCCACTTCTTTTAAAAAAGAAATTAAATTAAGACAAAAATGCCCTCTTTTAGCTATCATATAGAGAGAAACCCTACACCAAAAGCAAATCTAGAGCACACCCTCCTCTCTCTCCGCCGCCAGAGAAAAATTAGCCATTACCCCAGAAAACCCAAATCCGATAGTACTAATTTCTATAAAAAATTGGTCTAGAGTCCACTATAGAGAACTTGTAACCCAATTAATCCACCTCAAACGTTTGTAACCCCTCTAGTCCACTAATAGAGTTTAATAAGCCCTTAAGTCCACTTCTTTTAAAATTGAAATTAAACCAAACAAAAATGTCCTTCTATATAAGCTGTCATATAAAGAGAAACTCTAGATCAAAAACAAATTTGGAGCACAGTCTCCTCTCTCTCCCCTCAACGTTGTAACCACCGCCTTCCTATGTTGCACGGACTTGCCCAAACCTGTGGAGTACCTATGGAAGAATTGTAACCACCGCCTTCCTATGTTGTGCGGACTTGCCCAAACCTGTGGAGTACCCGTGGAAGAGGAGATTTCTTCCATTGTGCTCGTCGCCGGTTTCATCTCCGATTGAACCCACTATCGTTCTAGGGAGGGAAAGGCCAGAGGGGAAGCCGTTGTATTTGGGGATCATGGCTTTAGTTCATCATCAAACTCCTACACGTGTAGGGTCAAATGAAAATATCTTGCACACGTATGTATTTCTAGTACTCTATCTGTATAGTTTTTCTTTTTGGGATCAATTACATCTTGCATATTTGGCTGGTATTAAATGAGGCCTTTCATTTTTCCTGATCACTTCCCCTCATCTTTTATGGATATGCGTGTGTATTTACAGCAGTGAGGAATGAAAAATGAGCCCAATTATTTCTATTCTTGAATGGTGTTTGAGAGTATTTTTGTCACATATATAAAGTTATATGTGTTTTTCGTGTTACGCAAAAAATATATTTTTGTGTGTTTTTGTTGTTATTTAATGTCATTTTTTTAAAATATTCTTAGTTAGAGAGATATATAATAATATATAATGTTATATTATTATATATAACATTCTAGATTAAAAATATTCTATGTTATTTAATAAAGAGAACATATAGTGTTATATATGACCTTTTGTACCGTGTAACGTTATATATGAGCTTCTGTCATATATAACTGTGTATACTCCGTTGTCGATCACTTATTGAATTGGTCCACGTAGCGGCCTCTTCGACTTATATGTGAAAATATGTGATTTGAAATTTGGTTAGCGATATGGTTTGGTTATAGATGATTTTCTCTATTGAGACATATATGTTATATGTGACAATTTGCCCTTGGTATCTAATTTTGTCCTTTAATACTCCAAAACAAAGGAACTAATAACGTTATATATTCTCTTATTGAATTGGTCCGCACAGCAGCCTCTAAAAAACACATATGGATATATCCATAAATGGTTATATGAGAATATATATATGAGCTTATATTGACATAAAAAAAATATTTCAATTTGCGTAGAGAACATATAACGTTGTATATGAGATTTTGTCCTATAAAACTAAAAAAAAAAAAGAGGAACTAATAACGTTATATGCTCTTTTATTGAATAGGTCCGTGCAACGGCCACTCAAAAGCACATATGGATATCCATATATTATCAGAAGCAAGTCGAAGAGGCCGCTGCATGAATCTATTCAATAAGTGATAGACAACGGAGCATATAATGTTATATGTGAATTTCTGTAATGTGTAATATGTGTTTTTCCTAAGGTAAGACATATAATATTATATCTCGTTTTTGAGATATATTAATATTGTTTATATTGTTTTGAATATAGAGGTTATGAAAATGCTATTCGGAGGCAGAAAATCACAAATTTTGAAGGATTCGATGAAGATTTTGATGGAGAAACGGTGAAAAATGAAGCTTGACCCCCTATGGCCTCATCAACATTCAACTTGGGATTTAAGATGCGACTGAAAACAAGGATAATGGTGGCATGATATGTGAACATATAATGTTATTTTTTGAGATATATAATATTGTTCGAAAGATATAATGTTGTTTTGAGAACATATAATTTCATATGTCATGTTTTGTGAGACTTAGAGTTACAGAAGCTCATATATAATGTTATATATTCTGTTTTTTTATAAGATTTGGAACTACAGAAGCTCACATATAATGTTATATGTTATGTTCTATTTTTTGTAAGATTCAGAGTTGCAAAAGCTCAAATATAATGTTATATGTTCTGTTTTTTCTTTTTTTTACGATATTTAGATATTCAAAAACTCACAAATAATATTATATGTTTTGTATGGACCCAGCATATAACGTTAAAAACTAAAAAGAAATATTGCATGTTAGAAAATTTTTACCACACATATAATGTTGTACGTTAGGAAATTTTTATCACTTATATAACGTTAAAAAATCAATACAAGAAAAATAGGAAAAAACAAAAAGAGAAATTTGTCACATATATAACGTTAAATGTTAAGTGTAGCGGGTTCAATAAAAAAAATCGAGAAAAATAAAAAAAAAATACGTTTTTTGTTACACATATAACGTTATATGTGGCGTGATGGCAACGGCGACGGTGGTGGTGGCAGCAGCAGTGGTGGTGGCAGCGACAGTGGTTTGATTGCAAAAAAAACGAAAAAAATGGAAAAAATATATTTTCGTATTAGCCAAACAAAGCCCTTGTTTTTTAGATGAGGTATTTTTGTCATTAAAATTATTAGTGGACTTAGTGGGTTATGAAACTTAGAAGTGGACTAGATGGGTTTGGAAAGTGCTATAGTGAATTTATGAAAAAATCTCCCTAATTTCTATATGAAACAACCAACACTTTGACTCTCGTCAACCCATTCAAAAGTTCTATCTATAACCCATTATCTTCTCCCTCCACCGATCAAAATGGTTCTTCTTTTTGGAATGTACAGTACAGGATTGTCTCCTACCACAGATCGGGATTGTTCCTTTGCCGTTCATGATCGATCGTTCGCAATCGACTTCCGTATGTATCTTGTTTTGTATTTTTCTGTTTTTAATGTGATATTCTTGATCGACTGATTATCGTTCGTGATTGACTTCCGTATTTATGTTGTTTTGTATTTTTTCGATTTTAATCCGATATTGTTTAGTCTAATTCGATTTTTTTCAGTTTATGTATTGAATCTGATCTTATTGTTATACATAACATTCTATATTAGAAATATTCCATGCTATTTAATAAAGAGAATATATAACTTTATAAGATTGTGTTTTTTGAAAAAATATATAAGGTTATATGTGTGTATTTCGTGTCACACAAAAATATATTTTTATGTGTTTTTGTTGTTATTTAATGTCATTTTTTTTAAAACATTCTTAATTAGAGAGAGATATAATAATATATAACGTTATATTGTTATATATAACATTCTAGATTAGAAATATTCTATGTTATTTAATAAAGAGAACATATAACGTTATATATGACCTTTTATACTATGTAACGTTATATATGAGCTTCTGTCATATATAACGGTGTATACTCCGTTTTCGATCACTTATTGAATTGGTCCACATAGCGCCCTCTCCGACTTATACTTGAAAATGTGATTTGAAGCTCAGTTAGCAATATGCTTTGGTTATAGATAATCTTCTCTACTGAGACATATATGTTAAATGTGACAATTTGCTATTGGTACCTAATTTTGTCCTGTAAAACTCCAAAACAAAGGAACTAATAACATTATATATTCTTTTATTGAATTGGTCCGCATAGCAACCTCTCAAAAACACATATATGGATATATCCATATATGATTATATATGGTTATATGAGAATATTTGTGACCATATGTACATATATGGTTATAACGTTATATATATGAGCTTGTATTGATATAAAAAAAATATTTCAATTTGCATAGAGAATATATAACGTTGTATATGAGATTTTGTCTTGCAAAACTCAAAAAAAAAGAAAGAGGAACTAATAACTTTATATGTTCTCTTATTGAATAGGTCCGCGCATCGGCCTCTCAAAAGCATATATGGATATATCCATATATTATCATAAGTAAGTCGAAGAGGCCGCTGTACGGACCAATTCAATAAGTGATGAACAACGGAGCATATAACATTATATGTGAACTTCTGTCATGTGTAATATGTGTTTTTCCTAGGGTTAGACATATGATATTATATCTCGTTTTTGAGATATATTAATGTTGTTTATGTTATTTTAAATATGTATATATGTAGAGATAGAGGTTATGGGAATGTTATTCGAAGGCAGAAAATCACAAATTTTGAAGGATTCGATGAAGGTTTTGATGAAGAAACGGTGAAAAAATGAAGCTCGACCTCTTGTGGCCTCATTAACATTCAACTTGGGATTCAAGACGCAACTGAAAATAAGGACAATGGTGGCATGATATGTGAACATATAATGTTATTTTTTTAGATATATAATATTGTTGGAAAGATATGATGTTTTGAGAACATATAATTTTATGTCATGTTTTGTGAGACTTAGAGTTACAGAAGTTCAGATATAATGTTATATTTTCTGTTTTTTTGTTAGATTTAGAGCAACAGAAGCTCACATATAATGTTATATGTTCTATTCTATTTTTTTGTGAGATTTAAAGTTGCAAAAACTCAAATATAATATTATATGTCCTATTTTTTTATTTTTTGCGATATTTAGATATTCAAAAATTTACATATAATGTTATATATTTTGTATGGACCATCATATAATGTTAAAGACTAAAAACAAGAAAAATCAAAAGGAATTGTTGCATTTTTGCCACACACATAATGTTGTATGTTAGAAAATTTTTATCACTCATATAACGTTAAAAATCAATACAAGAAAATAGGAAAAAACAAAAAGAGAAATTTGTCAAATATATAACGTTAAATGTTAAGTGTAGCGGGTTCAATAAAAAAATCGAGAAAAATAAAAAAATACGTTTTTTGTTAGGCGTGATGGCAGCGGCGACGGTGGTGGTGGCGGTGACGACCGCGGTGGTGGCAGCGGCGGCAATGGTGGTGGCGGTAGTGGCTTGATTGCAACAAAACAAAAAAAATGGAAAAAATATATATTTTTTGTGTTAGCCAAACAAGGCCGTTGTTTTTTAGGTGTGGTATTTTTGTCATTAAAAGTATTAGTGAACTTAGTGGGTTATGAAACTTAGAAGTGGACTAGATGGGTTTGGAAAGTACTATAGTGGACTTATAAAAAATTCTCCCTAAAAATAAGGACTAAATTTTAGTTACCTTAAATTTTGAAGGCTTATGGTTTGTACTCTATATTGATGTTTAGCATTAATTATTGCAATTAATTTGAAAGAGGAAGTTATTTTATTTGTTTTAAAGAGGAAATTCTAAGGTGATAGAAAGTTTTTTCTTTGTTAAGTGGAATAACCCGTGGCGAACCTAGGAATCTCATAGTGAGGTCACCAACATGTTGCCAAATCAGGAATTCAAGATTACAATGTACAATCAGTTATTGATTATAACCGTGTAATTTTCTTCTCTTAACTTATGAGAATGAGCAGATTTTTTTTTCTCGACGAAAGCTAGAATTGTAAGATTAACATCTTGGAGGAGTTGAACACTTGACCTCCTTACACTCCTGACATATAAGTGCACCCCTTGATACCATTGGGCCAAACCGCCAAAGGCTTCTTCGCTAGAATCAATAGATATTGATGGTGAGAAAAACTTAATTTTCGCTTTTAGATTATAGGATGGAGAAAATTCAACTTAATTGATACGGAGATGCTACCATAATGAGGATAAATATTAAGGCACTAGTGGAATTTCATATTTGATGTTTGAGGTAGATTTCTGTGAGATTTTCTATTTGTTTTAAAATGGAAGTTTGCCGTGTGTGCTTAATATAATTGATTTAAGTTGTTCACAAAAACTGAAGAATAAAGCATCTTTTTTTACGCATAAATTAAGTCCAGGCCAGGCATCTTGAATAGATACCTCGTATGAGCATCTCCAATGGCCTACTCAAACCCTCAATTCTCGGCAAAATGAAGGGCGGATCCACCAAATAGCAGCAGCAGTAGACTTGCTCCAGCCTCATCTCTTTGAATGGGCGCTATAGTACCTCGCTGGGATGAGCGAGTTACTGTAGCAGTAGCTTGGGTTGATTTCCCCTCTCTCTCCCCCTCTCCTCACCTGCACAACCAGCAAATCGGCGTAGTTGCAGTCGTACTGTTCCGGCAAAGGTAAGAAAGGTTAACCCATCTTTCTCTCTCTCCTCTTCTTCTTCTTCTATGATTTGTGCGATTTAATCCGAGATATGGGTTTCCAGCATGTGGGATTTGTGGGGCTGATCGTGAACAAGGAGTAATTAGATGGCTGCAACTCTTGCATCAGAGGTAATTTCTTCAGGGTTTTGTAGACTCGAATTTTTGGTGGTTTCATTTATACCTGTCTATATATAGAGAGAGAGAGAGAGAGAGATGGGTATGTATGTACCTATGTAGAGCCCTAATTTTGATTTGGGTTTCCAAGCAAATTGTGGGTTTGTAGTGGCGGTGAAGGAGAGAAGGGGTTTTCAGAGAGAGAGAGAGAGAGAGAGGTGCCGGAGAACGGATGCCGGAGAAAGAGTGGAAAATTGGAAATGGGTCTTCTTCTTTTTTATCAGAGGTGGAAATGGGTTTTGAATAGCCCAATTGCTTAGGTTGTTGGGTTCTGAATTTTTATATGGGCTAACTAAACACTAATTTTGCTTAGGTTGTTGGGTTATGAATTTTTGTAAGGGCTAACTAAACACTAATTTTGGCCCTTTGAATAGTCTTTTTGCCGCTGATCAAAAAAAATACTCTATTCGTCCCAAATTATTTGTTCAGTCCGTAAAACGAGGATTAAAAAATAATTCATTTCTTTCTAGAAAAAAATTCAAACTTTTTTCATAAATTAAAAGAACTCATTGATATTTAATGAATTATTGAAAAAAATTTGATGTTTTTTACAAAAATTGTATTATTTTTACGTTTTCGTTTTGCGGACCAGACAAACATTATGGGACGAAGGGAGTAGTCTTTTTGCCTAAAATTGGATTGAGCCTATTGGGATGCTCTAACCGTAGTACGTACCTCGTCATCTATCGCGAAAGTCTTTGAAATTTTATTTGATTGACTTTTAGCCGAGAGCAATCAAACTATGTGATTTTGAAATTTCTTGTCAAAATAACGAGGTGTAAAATTTGGATCCTGTAATCATGTGTCTTCTGGATATTACGATCAACAGTTATATAAACTTTGGAGTGGGTGGCTAGGACTTCTGTGGTTGGTGCTGTGCAGTGAGATGCACTGCACCATGTTGCGCACCTCTGAATTGTCGGATCGTGCATCCGACAACTCGAATCTTATCTCGACAACTAACGATCGAGAGTCATTTATTGCCAAGATGAGATCCGAGTTGTTGGATGCACGATCCGATAACTCAGAGGTGCACAACACCATCCCCAATTCGGGTGACTAGCCAACATTAACCGTTGCATTGAAGTGGGCGAATATTAATTGCATTGAAATGGAGAGTTATTCTAATGTCAATGTCATGGAAATTCCGATTAAATTGAGTGCAATTTTATTCACCTTCTTTGAAAGAGGGTGAACATTACTCTCATTTTAATTAGTTGACGTGGTGTAGGTCCCACCTGTGCAATACACTTTTTGGTAAATATGACATTATTTTATGGTGGGATCCACACCATTTTAACCAATAAAGAGGAGGGTAATGTTCACCCTCTTAAATAGAGGATGAAGAAAACTCAACTCACAAAATTACCGTCCCGTACTTGTCTCTTCCCCTTCCATCATACTTCTCCCCCGTAATTATTCAATGTATTGAACCCCACGGAAATATGAGATTTGGGGATTCTGTGGTGCTAGGTTCACCTCATCGATAGTTAAGCTTGATCATTGATTGTCAAGACAAACAGCTCAAATCATGCACTATAATTTTGTAGTGCACCTCTGCACTACAGGTTCCCCCTGGTTCACAAATATATGGTAGCTAGATAAGGATGCATGGGGCACTACCCAAGACGGCCAAATAATTTTCCCTTTTTACCTATCTTTCTCTATCTTCTTTTTTATAGCCCAACCTAATCTCTCTCTCCGTGGGGGAAAAAAAAACTAATCTCTCTCTTTCTGAAAAATTCATCTCTTTCTAATTCTTTATCATTTCTTCTAAAATATATTGAAACTCAAATTAATTTTTACAAAACTAGTAGCACTACAAAATGGAACACAAGCCATTCTAAAGAAGAAGAATAAACACTTCTTTTTTTTGGTAACAAAAGCCTTTTTCCCCTATGGTAAAAGAGAAATTTCTTTAATATTTTTACTCTTTGTAGGTTACCTACAATCTAGACTTTTACACTTTCAACATAAGTGACTTGCATGCACTTGGATCATAACTGAATAACACTCAAATGATTTTCCTTTAACGTGCTTCTCCAATACCAAAGCGACTTTTTTTATGATCAAAGTTACGTGGTTGTTCGGTTTAACAAGCCAAGTGACTTATTTTTTGTCCTTATTCAATTTTTTTTGCATTTGTTACTTTTTCGTCAATTTTTTGGAGATTATTGCTTCATTATGACGAGAGAAATCTAAAAAGTAAAAAATTACAATCAAAATTTAATTTTTTTAATAAAGACGAAAATTGGTTTATTGACTTATTTTTGTCTTTATTAAAAAAATTGAGTTTCGGCCATAATTTTTTACTTTTTAGATTTCTTTCATCATGAAAAAACAATAATCCTTAAAAAATTGAAGAAAAACTAATAAATGCAAAAAAAAAATTGAATAAAAAAAATAATCCAAGATAAATTATTTAGCTAAACAAGGCAACTTGCTCTTAATTTTTACCCATGTGACTGAATATTCAACATAAAAAGAATTGTTCTATCTGTCTATGCAACTTGCTTCTCCTACCAATGCGATTTGCTCCTCTTATAATTGAACATCTCTCTCTCTCTCTCTCTCTCTGGGTTTCCTTAAATTCTTGTCAAAGAATCATTTTCAAAATTTGACACAAAAAAACAAGAAAATAGTTTACAAAATCTAAAATAAACCGAAACATATCAATTATGCCAAAACTTACTCCCAATCTAATACCACTATGTGCAAGAGGGATTGTTACCTGAGGATGCACCCATCAAAAATTACTCTAGCGCCATTAGCATCCGTGCAATTGCGTATCCGAACCACCGCCATATCAAAGCATGCCACGCAGTCCTTTGTAGATAGATAGTCCCTGCACTGAGTCATGGCGTAAACCGGGTCTGACCCCTTGGCCTGCTGTGCGGTGGCGAACTTTGTGTTCACCCCAGACAACTGGCTCCGGAGTTGGGAAAATGTGTCATTTAAGTTAGAGTGGAAGTTGGAAGGGTTTGTTGTGTTGTACTGGCTGCACCCCGTGTTTAAAAGCTTGGTTTGTGGGTCTGCCGTCGCCACCAGATTTAGCATCGCCACGGTGGTCACCACTACCGTTAGAGTTACAGCTTTCATCGGACACAGCCACCATCGCTGGCGGAATTGTAGAAGTTGGGGGGCCATTGTGTTGATCGGTGAGGCACTGGAAGACCAGAAGGTCTGTTATCTATAATGAAAATATGAGGACATGAGAAATTTAAATACTCATAGTTATAGCATATCCAAGTCAACTAGGCTACTTTTTTCCTAAACGAAAAAGACAGCATGCTTACATATTTTCGACCAACCAAAATAGGTATGGAAATATAGTCTTATCCATTCCTCAGGGAAAAATATTGAACTAATATTATTTTTGTTATATATAGATGCCTTCAAGGATGGAGCCATGAGACAAGTGGCAACAACCGTCACGACAAGAATTTTAAAATATGCAATTATCATATGTAAAAAAAATTATCTCCAAATAATATAGACCAATCGCCGCTAGATTTTTTTCATTATATTTTATTATATACTAGTCATTAATCCTCTAATTTTTTAGAAAAGAAATCTAAAAATTATTTTAAAATTAAATTTATTGGGTCAATGATAAACGCGTAAATGTTCACATTAGCGTTCCCTAATTTATCCTTGCTAAGTCTATTTATATCATTAATCCGAGTTAAATGCTTAACTTTTGCATTGTAGGTGTTTTTGGAGGCTTAATAAGTTAAAACCGTAAATTAAA
The DNA here is from genome assembly GCA_019656275.1 of Rhododendron kiyosumense. Lineage (NCBI taxonomy): Eukaryota > Viridiplantae > Streptophyta > Magnoliopsida > Ericales > Ericaceae > Rhododendron > Rhododendron kiyosumense. The sequence continues at coordinate 35,863 of BPLS01020616.1, read as the reverse complement.
TTTACGTGAGCAGAGCTAAAAGAATTGATTATAGATTTGGCCTTTTTAGTTTTGCTCCTACCGCGCCCATAGTTTCCGAAGTGAAAATGGTAGCAAAATAACACAGAAGTGATGCATGTTGGTGGGCCCAAAAGAGGAGTACTATTTTTAATATTTTGGCCAAGTCTTGGACCTAAAAAAGAACAAAAATATTAGAGGCACATCATCTTAGAGGCACATCAAGTCATCAACCACACCACTCTCACATACAAATGGGTTCCAAGCTCATCAACTACACCCCTCTCAAATACAGATGGGTCCACATTACTACATGCAATAAACCATAAAGATCACAGCTATTGGCCATGATTGTAAGTTTTTCATCACGCTTTTACTATGGTGATAGATCTGGGTGTGATTGTAAGTCATTCTCTTTTATCACGATTATAAACCGTGATGGAAAAAGAGAAACAATCACGGCCAAAAGGCGTGATCGTTTCTCTTTTATCATGGTTATAAGTTGTGATTATTTCTCTTGGGCGTGATTGTTTCTCTTTTTAGAAAGTGATTGTATGTCACTTTAGATCACGGTCTGTAACTGTGATTGAAAGTTCAAAATAATCACACCATAAACTGAGAGATGAAAAATCATTGCGCGTGATCTTTTCTTTGAATATATTAGATCATCTTTTCTTGTCATTGTCAAGTTTCAAACCCACGCACCCTTAGTTGATTTCTCAAGTCCTTACCACTAAGCTAACCAAGAACTTCTGTAACATTAGGAAAACAAAAATATTTATATTTACTTCCTAAAGTGAAAAAACTTTTTTTTCTTTAAAAATTTGCTGAATTTTTTGAAATGCAATTAACATGATATTAAAATATATATAAAAATACATACGCTGAAACTTCCCATTTGGTCTAATCCAGAGGTTTACGTACGCCATCAATATAGTCATGTGCTTAGCACTGAATTGATTTCCAATTAGAGAAAGTGAGCGATTTGGGCATGCCTCTGATATAACATCGCATGCCTATCTATTACGTACACATAAGGATGGAACCAGGATTTTATCCTAGCAGTGGCGAAATGTATACTAAAAATAATGCTTAATATGCAGACCCAACTCATTGCCTTTCCGATCCCCACACCGACTACAAAATGCCAAGTCGTGTTTCAGAGATCAGTTTTCTCAATTTTGTCGGAGAAATTCCAGGATTACTTCCATTGGAGATAGCTTTTGTTTGCCATGCCATCGATGACTAAAGCCTAAGCACGTTATTAGAGAGTTAATGTTCCAGAGCATTAGCTCACCATATCGATATGGTGCTCCCCAAGCAACCTCTTTTTGGCAAGTATTCCGTTATCTAAGCTTATGTTATGTACATTAGCCAACAGAAAGTACGAGCCCTTAGGTTGCCAAACTGGATGTTGCCTGATAAGCAATTGCGGGACGGCTAGAGCTAACGAACTAACGAATGAACGAATCCATCTTGATTGAAGGCGAAAGATGCCTCACTATGAATTCTCAAATGTATAACCTGGTGAGAATCACGAAGCAGGATTTTGTGGCACCATCAATCAGTTCAACGTGCAATAATTGAATGTGAAGGGGCAAGAATTAATCTTGTTCCTTGTTTCGAGTTTGATCATAAGACAAACTTGATCCCAATCCTCTCTTTTGTGTGTTGGGAGCACAACGTGCCCATATCGCGGTGGTGCTCTACAAGTGCTCAACAATATTTATCCAGTGCTCTATATAATTGCTCGACTATATTCACTTAATGTGTATTCATGCAAACAAAAGTGTTGGGCCTGGAATGTCCATGGATTTGGTTACATAATGTCACTTTATACGATCACTTTAAAAACATATTTGTGGGTGCAATATCAACTGTCATAAAATACTTAATTAAAGTCCTTCCTACCATCAATTGGTTTTAGAAGAGATTGTGAAAAAGTGATCCGACAAGTGGTATTACAGCGAGGAAGTCATGTGTTCAAGTTGCAGGAGCATCATCGCAAGGGAGGGATCGTTGGGTCCGGAGTGCCCCTCGATTTGGTTACACAATGAAGCTTCCAGCGACCCTCCAAAAACAAAGTTGCCAATGTGTTGTCGAATGTCACAAAAGATTAATTAAAATCATTCCTAAAACGAATTGGTTTTTAAGAGAAATAGTGAAAAAGCGGTCCGACAAAAAGTCTTACCTCCGAAGAAAGGGGTCATATTAGTGGTCTGATTAGCACCAAAGAAGGCAGTTTCCGAGTACCTAAGGAAACACCCCAGCGTCAATAGCCCTCCCATCTGTATCCGGAGGACATATCTGAATATTCACATACGCCACCTTCAAGCAATCCAGGCAACCACTCTGACTCACACTATGAGCACACTGTGCCACTGCGTAGACGGTGCCACCACCGGGCACCGCCCACGTGGCCGCCGCGAAGTAGCCGTTAATCCTCGGTGTTGCCGTTTCGAGATCCGTTAGTAATCCATGCGCGGCTGCCTTGAAAGCCGTGGGCTGAGCTGCGGTGTCGTTGCCGCATCCGCCCACATTCCCAGCGAGAGTGTCAGAGTGGTCTGGCCGTAGAAAATGTTGCTTTCATACCTTTAACAGAAGAAGAAACAAACTAGAAATTTAATACTCCTTTCGTACCAAATTCTTTCTCCGGTCCGTAGATTAGAGTGTTAAAAATAATGTAATTTTAAAAACAAAAGATTCAACTTTTTTCACAAAATAAAAATATTTATTGATATTTAATAAGTTGTTGAAAAACTTTTGATTTTGTATTATTTTTAACAAAACGGACTAAAGCAATTATCCCAATGAGAAAGTCTACACATCCCGACCCTTTCTCCCGATTTTCTTCCCGACGCTGACGTGGCAGACGTCAGCAGCTGAAAAAAAAAAAAAAAACGCTGAAATTTTAATTTTGGAACCAAACCCGACCATTTCAGCATTTCCCCCAAACCACCATCTGCTAAACGAACGGAGAGAGGGAGTGAGGAGGACGACCACCGGCGACATCCACCCCACCACCGGCGACTCCCACCAGCCTCACCCTCCACTTCTGGCGGCCACCACCAGCCTCACCCTCCACTTCCGGCGACCACCACCAGCAGGGAAAATCTCCTGGGCCCAGCAACGACACCACCATCGGCGCCGTTACCCACAACCAAGGTCTCGTATTCTCTCTCTCTCTCTGGGTTGTCGATGACGCCTACGATTTCAGTCAATTCCATCCTTTAATTTCTCTGTCACTTGTGCAAAGCCAAAAAAAAAATTAGGGCTTTTGAAATTGGGGCTTTAATATCTCCCTTGTTTTGGTTCTTTTCAGTATGGATTTCCTATATATTCCACAAAGGCCGTGTGATTTCGAATGCGACATCCCAGGTCTCCTATTGGAATAGGAAGTGATTCAGGAGGTGAATTTGACGCTGGTAATGAGTCCACTGACATATACTTCATCAGAATTCCCAATGGCTCAGGTGAGTTTAACAATTCATGTAAGAGTGGCTTACATTTCTTTTGGTAAGACAAAAGACTGGGAGGAAGTCAAACGGAGAAGAAAGAGGGAAAGGTTAAGACAGCTTAACCTTGGTGTTCTTTGAGGAAAGCAAAGGAGGAGAAAGGAAAATATTAGAGTTAAATCTCTGGGGAAAATTTGAAGTGATTTATGTTTTATTTTTCCTTCAACTTTCTCATCTGTTAACAATACCCGCATGCAATTATCGAAACTGATGATGTTAAAACTGAAGTAACTCCTTTATGCTAACCTTAGTATAGAGGAAAGGCTTCTTCGCCATCTGCGTGAAGGTTTGGACAGTTATCTTCTTCCTTTGTGTATAAATATTCTTCACGAATGTACATTCTGTATGGCGTGGTCTTTGTTGCAGCATAAGTTAACATGTCTTACCATTGTAAAAGGTTTTATCACACTGGAAAACTGATCATATGTTAGCTTCAACCAAACTAAAAATAATATCATGAAGATGCTATGTTTGGAATGAGCTGCAGTATTATTTAGTTCTATTCCTCCACATTCCTGGTGCCTGTTACTATTTAGTGCCTTATTTCAAAACTAATTAACTTTAGATGGCTTTCTCATGGATATTAGGAGAATTGACTGCAAAAGTTCAAGCTTTCAGAACCTGTTCTTTACATGGGTGGAATTGTGCAAGTAGAGCTGTTGGGTAGGGTGCAGAAATAAGAAATGGACAGTTTATACTACATATGGTTAATTTGTCAAATTTTGGGTTGACCTATGTCCTTGATGTTGCTTTGATTTTGATGTTCCTACTCTGCATGTTTGCTGCTGAATTTGTTACTTGTCCCTCTGTCATTTTCAGTTTATTGGAGCTACCCTTTATTGCTCATGCATCAAATGCATCTTATCAGCATTGGCAGCAGATGGGTGGAGTAAACATTGTTGAGAACATGCTCACGAATGGGTGGAGTAAGCATCAAAGATCCAATAGTTGTGGAACTGCTCGAGAGCATGGAATGCTATAAGATGGAAAGAGAAGAAGGTTTCTGCAACTCAAACAAAGCAGTGTTTGAGCAGTAAAGATGCTGAATCATTTGGTGGCAAAGAAGAGTAGAATGTTTGGTAGCAAAAAAAATGGAGATGTAATTACTAGGCCTATTTGTCCTACAATTGAAATGTTGGAATGTAGTCTATTTTTGTTTTGCAAATGAGGTTTAAACCATTAGAGACAAGAATGTAATATTATTTATTTGAATGTGAATGAGAATGACTCTATTTGGAACTATATGGTTTTATGGTTTTTGTCGTGAATGGATAACTTGACAATGGATTTTGGCTTCTGAATGGTGATTTAGAATGAGAAATGCCTGGCGTGGGCTTGTACGTAACTTGATGTTATTCCTGTTGTACTGACTGAGACGCGAGACGTCGGGCTAGAACCAAAAATAGGGGAAACTCTGCCGAAATTTTTTCAAAACTTACCTTTGGGATTTGGTTACATTCTACAAAGTCTATACTTAACTAAAAACCATACTTCCATGTGCTATAAACTAGCATTACTTCCATACTTCTAGGTGCTAAAAATCATATTTCCATTTTACATTTATACTTCCATGTGCTTCTAGTTACAATTTCAGAATGAACCAACACAAAAAAAAAAAAAAAAAGCAGCATTACACTAGAAACCTATCATCCATGTATGCTTCAACTAAAAACCTATCATCCACGAGACCAAGACCAAAGGCACCAATAGTAGCATTAAACTTAAAACTACAAACAAACATTAACTAGGACACGGAGCCGTGTCCGACACGCTTGCGATACGGATCAAGAGTTCCATTGCATATCAAAAATTCCATTTCATACAACATTAGAAAAATAACAAAGTGCCATATTCACACCATGAAGCAAAAACTGAAATGCATACATTATAAATTAGTTTCCAACAAAATACAAGAAACTCCCTACATCAACAAGCTTTTACTTTTTGCCGTTATCCCTTACATTCAACATTTCTGTAAAAGAGATTTGTTCTCCTTTCCAACCTTGCCCTTGACTTTCCATTAAACTTGATTGCCCTCCTCCCCAAACTTGACTACTCGTGATACTTGATTGTCCCCTCCAAACTTCACTATTGAATAAACTTGGCATGTTGCTTTGTGAAGTTGGGAAGTTGTTAAAAAATTGGTCAAAGCCTGCTCCAGTTCCGCCTTGTGTCATATTTGGGAGGAAGGCTCCGCCTTGTGCCATATTTGAGAGGATGGCTCCGCCTTGTGCCATACTTGGAGAAAATGGGAGGATAGCTCCGCCTTGTGCCATAGTTGGTCGCATATTATGGGACATCATGTTAGGCCACATAAATTGCCCCATGTAGCATGGGTAACTCTGGCAAAAAACAATAAAGTCTAACATGAAACACAATAAATGGATTATAGTACACACCTAGTAAAAAGAAAAATTTCTTACATTTACATTTCCATTTCCAACACTCTCTTGTGTCCCAAACATATGGGCATCCGCAATCTCCTCAACCACCTGAAATTAGTAAAAGAATATAACTAGTAAGCATTCAAGATAGGTATATGTACATAAAATAAGCAACAAATGAATATAAACGTATACCTTTGCTTTTTCATTAGACAATGTCTTATTTTTGGGTTCTCTTTTCTTCTTACCAATTTTTTCAACAAAACCTTGCTTTCTTTTTGACGGTGGTCTCCCTTTTCGACGAAGAGGTTCTGGGTCAAGGATGATCTTACTCTCTTTGGAAGCTAGAACTTCATCTCCAAGTGAACATGGATTATTAGGAGTATCGGAAACCATATTACTTCCACAAATAACAGAAGATTCAACCAACTCTTGTTTTAGCTCCCGTAGCCGTCCCATCACCTTGGCATACTTCTCTTCACAATCTTCCGCCAAATCAGCAACCTCATTAAAGAGATTGCACATGTTGTCATACCGACGTGCTTCATTTGTCCTTGACGAGTTATCGTAGTTGATTCGAATTTTAGTGTGGACCCTTTTCACATCTTTTCTCCATCTTCTCAAGACATACTTGTCAGGTACTCTTTGAATTCCCATATCATGGAACACTATCAGTTGATGTCTACACACCATTCCTTTAGACTCAAACAATCGACAATTACAATTGGCTTCATTCGTTTCACCATTAAAATCAACGGTAAATGACACTCGTTTTCTCCTTCTCTCTTCTCCATATGTAACCCACTCTTTTACCTCATACTCTGACCAAACATCATCTTTTATTTTTTTTTCATAAGAACACTTAAGTTTCCCAACAAATTCACTTTGAAACTCTTTTGCCTTCGCATTCGTGTAAGTATTTTGAAATTGATTCTCTATCCCATCTTCAATTATGCATGGGATGTAAGATTGCGAACTTTTCGTATCTTCATTTTTTTCATTATCCACCTTTCTCGCCAATGCATTCTCATATTGCTCTACAAATTGCTTCAAGGTCGTTTTCGAATTGATGTAACCGTCAAAATAAGAATTCATACTCTCACTCCTCTGTGTGGATGACATTCCCGCCCAAAATACATCTTTCACAAAAGCCGGGACCCAACGGTTCCTCTCTAAATACAACCCATGTAACCATTCATTATCTTGAAGTTCGTACTTTTTGATGAACATCTCCCAAGCATCCTCAAATTCATCTTTTGTAAGTGAATCATAAACCACACTCTGCAAACAAGGTGAAATTGATTTATATGCGTCGTATTTTGCCAACTTTTCTGGCACCTTTTTCAAGATGTGCCATATGCACCACCGGTGTCGGGTGTTAGGAAATACGTCTTCTATAGCATTCTTCATGGCCATACATTGATCGGTAATTATCGCTTTGGGAGCACAACCCCACATGCATGTCATCCAAGTTTTAAATAACCACGAAAATGACTTGGTGTCTTCATGAGATACAAGTCCACATCCCAATAATATCGACTGACCATGATGATTGACGCCTACAAATGGAGCAAAAGGCATATCATACTTATTTACCAAGTATGTTGTGTCAAATGTCACAACATCACCAAACTCCTTACAAGCTGCCCTACTCCTTCCATCAGCCCAAAATACATTCCTCAATCGGCCCTCATCATCCAAATCCATGGCAAAAAAGAAGTCAGAATTGTCGGCTTTCATCTTCATAAAATAACTATGCATCGCCTCAGCATCTCCTTCAACAAGTAATTTATGTCGCTCCGTACTCATAAAATTTTGACAATCCTTCTGATTATATGGAAGGTTATCATGGCCCCCCGCCTGAATTTGAAGTGAGTCATAAGTTTTATACAACGGAATCCCGGCTTTATCATTCAATATGAGCTTCCTTTTCACATGTTCATCAAGAATCCTATTACTTTTGTAAAACTTGGACTTTCCCGGGCTATATTCATGATTGTGCTCCAAGGCAACCCGATTTAATCTCCACTTTCCGTCCGGACATATAGCAAAATTAAGGCGAGCTGGACACTCAATTTTTGTTTGTGGCCGTGGTTTGACCGGATTGGTTGTATTGACCTTTGCCTTTCCACCGCGACAACATTGAAAAGTAACATTCCTCAAGTTTCCATCTCTTCCCTTCTTGTTAGTTCTTTTAGCCACAGCAAACCCATTTTCTTTAGCATATCTTGAGTAATATAGATAGGCATCATTTGGTGTGTCGAATATCATTCCCTCCTTTGGTTGCTCAACTCTATCTTGAAAATTTTCTGTTTCCTCCTTTCCATCTTCATTAGTCCATATCTCATCACACTCTTTTTTAGAAGAACCACTCGATACCTCTTCTTCATCTCCATTGTATCCACTCCATACCTCCTCTTTCTCATTAGTATCTATCTCATCTTGATTCAATGACCGAGGAGGCATTATCGAAGGAACAGAATCTGGCGACATCGGAAACATCACCTACATGTTCAACAATATTAATTAACTAAGGTTGATAAGTATTATCACAAGATAGGACACCAAATCAATGACTTCGTGAGGTAAAAAAAGAAGGCCAAGTCATGCATCGTATTGACTACAAAATTAATTTTTCCACCGATAGGCATCAATAATTTCAGCTAAACAAAATCTCTAATTTCAATTAGACAAGAAACCCTAATTTCAATACATGCATTTTTTCTTCTTTCAAACCATTTAGCACACAAGTAGCCTGCAGTGCAGTTACTCAAGGAACAAATTAGGCTACTCTCAAAACAGAACTGATCATAATCAAAACATCAATCGTCACTATAGTCATTACAATTCTAGATCAAGCATGGAACTTATACACTTTTTAGCTACTCCAAAAGAACCAAAACAAGGGAGATATGATCAACTTATTTCATGCTAGAACTAGATAATGACCAGATCAAAAATTTCAAATGTTCATGCCCAACTGAATACAATGATGATGGCTGAACCAAAAATTTGCATATCGGAATCAGAAATCTTTGACTATTAATGCATATAGGAAGCAAGAATCATATAGTTAGGGTTCGAACAAAAAATCCCCAATTTCAAAAGCCTAATTTTTTTGCCTTTGAACAAGTTACAGAGAAATTAAAGACTGGAATTGACTGAAATCGTGGGGGTCATCAACAACCCAGAGAGAGAGAAAACAAGACCTTGGTTGTCGGTTACGGCGCTGATAGTGGTGTCGTTGCTGGGCCTAGGAGATTTTTCCTGCTGGTGGTGGTCGCCGGAAGTGGAGGGTGAGGCTGGTGGTGGCCGCCGGAAGTGGAGGGTGAGGCTGGTGGGAGTCGCAAGTGGTGGTGGATGTAGCTGGTGGTCCTCCTCCTTACTCCCTCTCTCCGTTCGTTTTGTTGCAGATGTTGGTTGGGAGAAATGCCGAAATGCTCTAGTTTGGAGGGAAAATTAAAATTTCAGCGTTTTTTTTTTTTTTTTTCAGCTGCTGACGTCTGCCACGTCAGCGTCGGGAAGAAAATCGGGAAAAAGGGTCGGGTTCTGTAGACTTTCTCATTCCAATAGTCTAATATGAAGCCACGTGTTCCTAATTTTACCTTTTTACGGAGTACTTTTTGTATGACAAGATGTGTTGCCAGAATTTGGTCTTTGACAAGCCTAAAAATGGTGGGAGGGTAAATATACGCTTTTAGCCTTATACCTTTCCTTTTGCTTTTAACAAATCCCTTTCTCTCTCTCGTATCCAAAAAATGCAGCAAAGCAAAGCTCCCACTCTATGCCACTTCGTTTTCTTAGGGCCTATTTGATAAACCTCCAGGGTGTTGGGATTAATAATCCAATCGCAAGGGATTATTTTTTACTCTTTGTAACTTTTTTTTTTAGCTTTTTGACATAATTTTAGGAGTTAATCATTTGTCTTGACGAGAGCAATCGAAAAACTATAAAATATAGACCGATATTAAAAAAATTCAAATAAGACGGCATTTAAGCTTAAAAGATAGTTGTTTGATACTTTTTTCGTCTTTCATGAACTCTTTTTTTTGTTTTTGTTCATAATTTTGTATTGTTTAGACTCCACTTATTGAGATGAAGGATTAATCAAAAAAAAATAAAAAATCCCGCGAATCTAACAAAAATTCAAAAAAAATACAAAAAACGAAGAAATAAGTTATGAGAGCCCTAGAAACAAAAAAAAGACAGATACAGAGTACTTAATTATGAGAGTTCTAGAGACAAAAATTAATTATGACTCTTTAAAATGATATAATAAAAAAATAAGATATTCGCACCCATTCAAACGGATTGAAAATTAGATCACTTCATTTTTTGTCCTTATT
>BPLS01020616.1:15407-25611 GCA_019656275.1 Rhododendron kiyosumense | reverse complement strand
CAATTTTTTTTTTCCTTTTTTTAGTTTTGCATCAAGTTATTTTTGTACACTATTTCTTAGTACCATTTTGTGAGACTACAGAGTGCCCTTTCAAACACTGGATTGAGTTTATTTTTTGTAAGGACTGTAAATAAAGTATTTTAAACAAAACAAGCGGCTCCAATCATTTTTTTGGGACTTGTAATAGGCCCCAAAAGAGTATGTACATGCTGGTACAAATTTTCGTCTACCAATAGCACAATTGGTTTTTTCCCTTAAAAAGGAGAAAATTTTCAGTGCCAAGCATGTACCATGTGGTGCTCGCTCTGTGGATCCGGGCAATCAATTTCGATTTTAGACGGCTAAGATTTGAAAAGAGAAAGGGGAGAGAGAGTGATTCAATCCAGGCCATCCAATACACTTTTAGACGGCTCGGATGCGATACTCGGGTACCATGTCAGCCAGGTGATGTGATACCCACCCAGCACCCAAAAATTTCTTTGTAAGAAGAGAGTTGCTTGAGATTGGAGAGTAAAAGCGAAAAGAAAAGGGAAAAGATTAACATTGTAATTTGGCTTTAGAACTTCAAAAATTTTAACCTTTTTCGCCTGCAAGCTGCAATTTTTTTTTTCCTTTTTTTAGTTTTGCATCAAGTTATTTTTGTACACTATTTCTTAGTACCATTTTGTGAGACTACAGAGTGCCCTTTCAAACACTGGATTGAGTTTATTTTTTGTAAGGACTGTAAATAAAGTATTTTAAACAAAACAAGCGGCTCCAATCATTTTTTTGGGACTTGTAATAGGCCCCAAAAGAGTATGTACATGCTGGTACAAATTTTCGTCTACCAATAGCACAATTGGTTTTTTCCCTTAAAAAGGAGAAAATTTTCAGTGCCAAGCATGTACCATGTGGTGCTCGCTCTGTGGATCCGGGCAATCAATTTCGATTTTAGACGGCTAAGATTTGAAAAGAGAAAGGGGAGAGAGAGTGATTCAATCCAGGCCATCCAATACACTTTTAGACGGCTCGGATGCGATACTCGGGTACCATGTCAGCCAGGTGATGTGATACCCACCCAGCACCCAAAAATTTCTCTGTAAGAAGAGAGTTGCTTGAGATTGGAGAGTAAAAGCGAAAAGAAAAGGGAAAAGATTAACATTGTAATTTGGCTTTAGAACTTCAAAATTTTTAACCTTTTTCGCCTGCAAGCTGCATTGTCTGCAATAGTCGGTAATTATTACTCCAACGGGCCCACATACGAGGTGCACCAATGCACCTGTTAGCATTTGCCTAAAAGTTATGGCATTTTAAAGTTTGTAAATCTAAAGTAATAAAAATATGTCTACATTGTCGAAAATATATATATATATATATATGTCTACATCACCTTGAGTCAACATCAAACACATGCCTAATTGCATATTCCCGTGCTTCATGGCCTACATGAAAGTGAAATACAAAAGAGATCTCGCACGGCACAGACCCCCAAAAGTGGGGGCGGCTTGGAATTTGCAGCAGGGGCGCTTATTCCCCGTGCTCCGGGGCAGCGGTGGCAGCGACCCGTCTCATCCCAAGTGGCCAACCTCATTCTAAGTGGCCACGGTTGGTGGTAGATAGGGTTGCTGTTTAGGATGGTCTATATTGTCAATGGGTTGGTCTTCGGTTAGGCTATGTCGTTTATGGGTTACGCCTTTTAATTTTTGGGTTAGGGTTTCGGTACTGTTTGGACTTAAATGTTGTATTTGAATTTTGGGTTTCTTGTGGGTTTTACTATTATATTTATACTTATTAGAACCATTTGGTGACTTGCGCTTGGCCCATTGGGTGCTCTGTTGATTTCTTGTCAACTTGAGCTTTGCTTTATAATTCTTTTTTATCAATAAAACTTTTTTCTTCGCTGTTAAAAAAAAAAAAAAGAGATACGAATACATGTAATTTGGTGTTCTCACAATAAGAATCCTTAGCTACTAACATGGCACGACCAATGCCTAGCATACATAAAGAACTAAGGCCCCATTCCAAAACACCTTCTTAAAAAATAAGTACTTATTAAGTTATTTCATATTTTCAAACTCAAAAATAATGTAAATGAAAAATGATTTTTTTTTTTTTGCACCGTATAAAAGATCTCATTGAAATCTTTCAAACAAGATCCATATTATATATTTTTATATTTCATTAAGCCCATTATTTTTTAGTTTAAAATTATCTTCTTAAAAAATAAGTACTTAAAACCCATTCTGGAACTGGGCCTAAAGCATCCGCATCAGTCTAGGTAAATTTTAGACCAAATTATACTCAAAATTATTTTTCTATTTTAACAAGTCACCTTTTTAAATGCATTCCACAGACTCTCTATTCTAATTCTATTCCATTATAATACTCATTTTTTATGCTATTACTATTTTTGTTTGAATGTATATTTCATTATTTTAATCCTTTATTCCTTACTGTACTCTAAGAGATCAAATGAAACTTATTAAATTTTATCAAATATTTACTTTTTTAGATTCTGAAATAATCTATTAAATCAATTTTACCCAACTAATGGCGATCATCAATTAGTAATAATAGTTCCACAGGCCGCAATGGCTAAGTGGATATGAGAAAGCCAATACGACCTTAACCTCCATGAGGTTATATGTTCAAATCTCAAGGAAACCAAATGTTTCCAATCGACCATCAACCATGGGTCACTAATGAGGTTTGCTCGATCGTTAACTTTAGGGTTCCGAAATTAATCGAGGCATGCGCAAGTTGGCCCGACGTTAGGTTGAAAAACGATCATTAACTTTAGGATCCCAAAATTAATCGAGGTGTGCATAAATTAACCCAACATCGGGTTGTAAAATAAATTGATGAGTAATAATAGATTCACACTTGCATAGTTACCAGATATATAATCATATTAGGAAATTGATATTCACGCTTCATTTTTTTATGCAGGCGCTCCACTTTGTTTATGAAGTTACTAGTAACTTCATATTGAAAGTGGAGCGCCTACATCAAAAAAGGAAGCGCGACTAGCAATTCCCTCATATAAACGCTTACATCGAATAGAAGAATATAATAGTAAAAGACTAGCAAGTGGGTCCAAACTCATAGTTTAAATAATAAATTACTGTGGAGTTGATGAACAGTACCTCGCTAGAGACACGAGCACCTGTAGCAAAGTTGCATAATTTGTAGAATAGCGAGGTAAGAAACGAGTTTGATGCAGCCCAGTTTTGGGGGATTTGCTCGTTATTGTAGTGTATCACGTAAAATTCGAGTCTACAAAAAAAACGAAAAGATGCTGAATAAGTCAATTTTATTAATTTGAGAAATTTAGGGTTACAATCTCTGATGCAATTTTCAAAGAAAATTAATCTTCTGATTCTTCTCTTCAGTTGTTGACACGAGGGCTTGACAACTTGATCCCGATTTGAACGGCGATATCTTCTGCGGTCTTTGCGAAGATGACGGTGACTTTGTTGGGCTTTGACTTGAGGGCTTTGAAGCTTCTTCTTAAGTTGAATTGCTTGATCTTCTCCAATTCGATTGAAAAATATGGCGGATTTGTGGATATTGACTTGAGGGCTTTGGAGCTTCTTGTCAAATCGGTCTTTGAGATCTTCTTCAATTTGGTTAAAGGAGATGCGGATTTGCAGATGTTGATTTGAGGGCTGCAGAATTTGGTCTTAAATCGGTATTTGAGATCTTCTTCAATTTGGTTGAAGGAGACTAATGATTGGTGGACTTGGCTTGAACGTTCTTCAGGGCTTGGATGCTTTGAACTGAAGAGCGTCTTGATGTGGACTTGAACGATTCTGAAGGGCTTTCACAGCTTTGATCTTCAGAACTTCGTAAGCTTGGAGATTTGACTTGAATATTCTTCAGAGCTTTGAAGCTTTGATTTGAAGAACCTTCTTGTTGGATGTGGACTTGAAGAATTCTGAAGGGTTTGAAGGCTTTGATCTTCAGAACTCTGGGGCTTATATGCTTCAATGTGCTGATGGAAAAATATGAGAGGGAGCACCTCTATTTATAAGGATTTGGGTGGAGACTCCAACCCTAACTTTCCATATTGATCTCTTTAATTATTTCCTTTATTGAATTAAAAAGGAATAATAATTATTTGATAATTAAATTTCCTTTCCTTTTATTTTAGAAAAAGGTAATTATATATAAAGAGATATATTATTATTCACCAATTAGCCTAATTTGATTGGCTAGACTTGATAAAATAATAACTGTGTCATTTTGACATATGGCACCATTTGATTGGTCTATTTACATGTCTCTGACTTTTGGCCATGGACACTTGGCATCACTTGATTGGCCAATCCATGAAGCTTTGACTTTGACTTACAGGCACTTGGCAACATTTGATTGGCCAATTTGTATGCCCTAGCAACATGTGGCAATTTGTGATAGGTTAGAATTTTTACATGCCGACATGTAGTTTCAAAAGGAATGTGGCGAGAGTAATCTGGATGCTCTAAGAGCATCTCCAACAGGCTAACCAAAATTCTAGCCATTTTGCTTAGGAAAAATGAGTTAGCTAGCCACAAAATGGTTGAGACACCCAACATCCAAGCCAAAAGAGAACATAGTTGTCAAATATGGTAAAAGAGAACACAACTGTCAAACCAGGACTTCCCAAGACTTCCCAGATCTCGCCTCTTAGGTTGAGGTTCCCATGGACTTCCCAATTCTCTCCAACGAAACCCCAAACCCAAATCTACAAAGGTGGAAAATCAATCGATTTTAATTTCAATTTTCGAGTTACAAAAAAGGAACCCAGCGTCCAAAGGCACCAAAAAGATCAGTCAATTTTGATTTTGGGGCTACAAAAATGGGAAACAACCTTGGATTTTGCAGATTAGATGTTCGTCTTCACTAGTCTTTCACTACAACGACAATGAGAAATCACATCTTCACTAACTCGTGGAAGTGGGAAATCTCATCGCCGGTGTGTTTTGGGGGAGAGAGAAAGGAGCAGAGGGCAAGCCAGCCTTTCGTACCTCATTGGTCGATGCGAGGGGGCAAACTGGCGAGGGGCTGCCGAGTCTGCTGGAAACTGAAAAAGAGGAGTTTGGCTGGCCACTTTGACCTCACCATAGCTGGAGGGAGGCTGGTGGAGATGCTCTAAGTATCCTCCTCCTCTTATCTCTCTCTCTTAAAGAAGAAGCAGTTGGCCGATTTGAATCGGTAGCCATTCTTGCCCAATTTGGACAATTATACCCCTCCATGTAAGGGACATTGTTCTTGGTTGGTTGGGTATAATGGTCATCATAGGTCTTCCACTTTGTGGGGTACGTGGCGAGATGGCATGCAAAAACGTAAAACCCTTTTCTTCCTTTGGTTGTCCTCGGGTTAGAGAACGAGAGAGTAGTGTTTTGGGCGAGTTGCACCGCCCTCGTAATAATCGTAAGAGCATCTTCAAATCATCTTCGTTGTATCTCCACTCAAGATGTGGAGATGCAAGAGAAAGTTGCACCAACTGCTTCCAATTCCGAAATTACGTGTACTTCAGCTGCCCTTTCTATTGAAATAAGGTATCTTCAGGTATCTGGATCTGCTGCTTCCTTTCTGAACTCCTGGTGCTGCTACCATTTGTGATGTTCTGAGTTTTGCTAATCGATTGAAAGTTTCTTCTTCTTTTTTTCAAAGATTCTACATCCCCCTGATGTTTCTACATTTGGAAGAAAAAGGAATTTGTGGTTGTATGCATGTTTTTGGATCTTATATATAAATGTGAGGAGATTCTTTCCCTTGTGCTGTTCTAAATCGTAAGGTTTTGTCGATCTGTTGTAGATGGTTTTGTATATGATGTGTGTGTGTGTGTTTTTTTTTTTTTGGAAGGAAAAATATGGCTTCAATCTGCTAGAGATGGCTTTGATTGTGCATATTTTTTTGGGGCGTTTTGATATTTCTGACATTTGGAAGAAAATTAAGGCTGGAGATGGTTTTGATTAAAGAAAAATGAGTTAGTAGTTGTATGCATGTGTTTGGATCTTATATATAAATGTGAATAGATTCTTTCTCTTGTGCTATTTTGAATCATTGGTTTTTTCGATCTCCTGGAGATGGTTTTGTATATGATGTGTATTATTATTATTTTTTCAGGAAGGAAAAATATGGCTTTCACAACACCTAGAGCTCATTATCACGTTATAAGGCCAAAAAAATGGTTTTGAAAATTGATTGGGGTATCAAGAGATGAATGATAGCTAGCTTGTGTTTATTAAAAGGACATCTTTAATTAGGCTGCACCTCAAGTGATACTATCATTATCGCTTTTGAAATATAGAAAGACAATAGTGTGTATTCTATAGATTAAATATATATCTTATCAAAGAATCACTACGACAATAAACCATAAAGATCACAATTATTAGCTGTGATTGTAAGTTTTTCATCACACTCCTGCTACCGTGGTGGATCTATGTGCGATTGTAAGTCATTCTCTTTTATCACAATTATAAACCGTGATTAAAAGAGAGAAACAATCATGGCCAAAAGGCATGATCGTTTCTCTTTTATCATGGTTATGAACCGTGATTGTTTCTCTTGAGCATGATCATGTCTGTTTTTTGGGTGTGATTGTAAATCCAATACTTTAGATCATGGTAATAAACGTGATTAAAAGTTCAAAATGATCACTCTTGTTAAGTGTGATCGTATGTCACTTTAGATTACAATCTATAATTGTGATTAAAAGTTCAAAACCATTGCGCGTGATCTTTTCTTTGTATCTACTAGACTATCTTTTTTTGTCATTGCCAAGTTTTGAACGCAACCTTGGTTGATTTCCCAAGCCCTTACCACTAAACTAGTGTAGACACCTCAATCTGGGCTTTCGGAATATTGCTTTTTTTTGCTTTTTGGTTTTTGAATCCCCGATGATGAAATGAATCAAGAACACTCCGGAAATAATAAGTGTTTGAGCTTTAAGTGTTTAGAAAACCCTTAAACCTTACCAAAACCCTACTGGCATGCACACTCTGGTTGAGAACCAGCGCTCGCGGGTCAAACTGCCTAGTGTTGGTCAAAATCAAATTTTGACTGTTAACCCACGCGCATGTTGGTTTGGCTTGCACACGCCAGTTTGAGACCCGCGCGTCGGTCAAAGTAGTGTCCCATCACCTTTTTGGCCAGCTTGGAGAAGCGTCGATCAGGGGTCCCGGTATTTTGTGACTTACTAGCTAAGTTAACTCTCACCCTCTCCCCTTATATATACCCCTCTCTCACCCTATGTAACACCCGTAAAATACACTATATTTATGTGGAATCAAATCATTTTGACTGAACCAAATCATTTTACTGGGACAAAGATAAATCCAAGAAAGAATAGAAGTATATTTGCATGTACCTAGCAACGTTCGTTGAAGAAGGAGTAATAAGAAGACTTTGAACAAAACAAAATATTTATGGATGGACATATGTCTACTCCTATATATATGACGAGTCATTTGGTCTTTTAAAGGAGAGGAGTGAGTTTTGATGGTGCTGGCTTTGTAGACAGAGAAGAAGTCGAGAAATGGAGCAATCGGTCCGGCGATCATGGTGATGCGTAACGTAGCAATTTCAGTAGGTTGTTCACGGTGGAGTGTGCATGTCGCGGTGGCGATATTAGTAAAAGTACCCAAGCCAAGAAGTATATATAACATGCTCTAAATTCTCCAGAGTATTCCTTTGGCCTGTCTTTGTATTCTACTCGATCGTTATGCTTTTTATTGAATCATCTAAATTCATTGTATAAGTTGAGTTATGTGTTATGTATGGGGGTTGGGTGCTATGGAACTATTTAGTATGCGATCGAGTGAAATTGCCAACTGTGCTGACGGCCCGAGAAGCCTAATTATAGGTTGGGTGTGGCAAGTAAGGCCGGTCACCGGTCACATACTGAGGAGGACCTGTTATGAGGTTGTATTATGTGGCTTATAGTTGACTTCATGTCGCTATTTGGTTGGTTTCAGTTATTGTGAGCATTTCTATTCTCGTCGTATTGTATACTTTCTGCGTGTTGCAGGTTGCGGAGGCGAGGATGGCATAACAGGTTGTCGGTGGTGGAGTTATATAACCAGCTGGGTGTTTAGGCCTATGTGGCTGCTTTTATTTAATTTTAGATAATTGTAAACACTATTTTGTAAGTCTTGAATTAATGGTAAATTGTAGTATTTGGTTAACACTTTGATTATTGGAAGTGGTAGTAGTGCTTGAGAATCTAGGTTGTCACACCCTAGCAAAGGGTTAGAAAATTTTTCACACCTTGGGTGATACAAACATCACTTGGAAACCCTAATTCCAAGCAACAACCACTACTCAAGCTTACAATCTAACACCACAATCAATCTCAAACATCAAAGCTCAATACTCTTTCAAGCCAAAAAACCAAAAATATACCTTTGTACTGCTTTCTGTTTTGATCCCTGAGGGAGGATGATAGGGTCAAGATTGGTAATCAATACCAGTCCTTGCCCTAAGACTAGCAGGTTTCAAAAATCGTGTGATCATCACACATGCGCGCATTAGTTGCCTGTACGAGCGCGCCACTCCGTGGCTGCGCGTGTAAACCTGCGTGGGGACAGGGGTGTTGATCTTCTTACTGTATTTATTGTTGATCATCACCTTGATGCATGTTAAAAGTTGTCTACTGCTTTCCTTTGTTAGAACTGCTAGTTTCTAGTTAATATGCATATATGTTGCTATGCGATACCCCTGAGGCCTTTCTGAACATGTTTCAGAACCAAGAAATATGTAAAATCAAGCATTGGTTCAAGGACTCAAACCTACGCACAGCAATGGGTGACCCGCGCGCGTAGGTCCGTCTCTTACCAGTGATTGGTCTTTGCATGGGTAACTTGGCTTTAGGCCACTGCTTTATCTCCACACTGTTTATGGGGTGTTTTATTAATTTGTAAGGTTTTTCAGCCTCTAAACTGTGTAATGTAAATACTATAAACTGTTGGTTTGTCTTGGGTGTGTACTGGTCATTTTCAGAGTCCAGAGGGTTGAAAATAAGAGCTGTGAGCTTGAGCTTACTGGCTCGCACATGTCGTGGAGTAGTGCACGCAGGTTTGATCAATATGCAGTGACTTGATCAGTGCATACTAGTTTCTTCTTGTGCATGACACTCCAAAGTAGTGGCCTTCCAATCTGTTTAAAACCCTGCACAAGAGTCTGTTTTCATCCTATACTAACTATTCGAGCATGCCATCTATCAAATATGTTACAGTTTTAATTCCCATTAAACTGTTCTCCACCCTTAAATGGCTATAGAATTGATTAATCAAATAGAATTGCAAATATTTTCGCAAATATCTAAGTAAAGACTGATATCCGGATTGAGCGAGAGGGGTGCCCTAAAACCGTTACCCTCTTGTAACCTAGCTCCCAAACCCAGATATGGTTATGACGGATTGATGTCTTCACTTTTTCAAATCAAACAACGTAAAAAGCGTTTCAAGTTCGGTTCCTTGGGTATCGGACCTTCAAACACAAGTGGCGACTCTGAATTGAACGCTCGTCTGTGCAGCGCTCCTTGATCTGCCTTACATTTTAAGGGCATGTTGCCCACAGCTAGCCAAGAACTTCTGTTACATCAGGAAAACAAAAATATTTATATTTACATTCTAAAGTGAGAAAACTTTTTTTTCCCCTTAAAATTTGATGAATTTTTTGAAATGCAATTAACATGATATTAAAATATAAAAAAATACATATATAATCATTGTTTAAATTTTTTTGAAAATATGACAACAGATCTTTTGCCAATCAAAATTAGTTGTTGGTCACCAAAGGATTTTCTTGGGGTGAAAAATTTAGTTTTAGCCAATAAATTTAGTAGATAATAGTGTTATTTGTTGTAGTGTGCGCTTTGTATTTTTAAAAAAATTATCACAACCTGCAGATTATAATATTATGAACAAACTTTAGATTTTTTTTTTTATAAACTAACTATTTCACATGGATTTTGTGTTTATATTGAATTTCAATTTCAATGGTGGCTTCCCAATTGGATTTTAATCATTTTCAAACAAGGCTAAGCCATAATAATATAATTATTTTTTTACCTAATGTGTCAAACACTTAAAAGACATCCGAAATAACTAAATGTCACTACCATAATAAATCATAAAGATCACAGCTCGCCCATGTAAAAATCGGGCACTAGTGGAACAGCCCACCTGTCGTCGAAGAAATAACTAGGCATTGGTGGAACTCAGTCATGGGA
>BPLS01020616.1:0-15007 GCA_019656275.1 Rhododendron kiyosumense | reverse complement strand
CTCTCTCTCTCTCAAGATCTTTTTGGGTGTGAAGATGAAAATGAAACGTAAAAAATTTTTTGGGGTGAGTAATTAAGGCTTATCTTCTTACATTTTGTAAGAAAAAAGAAAAAGAACTTTCCAAAGTCTTTAAACAACATCATTTTTCTCACATAACTTTTTCAAGCCTACTTAAATGAGTACTAGCCCACCCATGTGAAAATTCAGACCGCGCCCCTAAATGGGTAGGCTTTTTATCTCGCTGCAAGAGTGAGATCATTTATCTCACTTTTTCTGCGCTAAAGTTTTTTATAAGGCCACAAGAATGAGGTCTTTTCTCTTTTATTTCGCCACAAGAGCGAAATTTTTTATCTTATCCTTTTCCACCCTAAAATCTTTTATCACGCTACAAGGGTAAGATCTTTTCTCTTTTTTATCAGGTCATAACGGTGAGGTCTTTTCTCTTTTATCTCGCCACAAGAGCGAGATCTTTTATCTCGTTCTTTTCTGTCCTAAAATCTTTTATCACGCTACAAGGGTGAGATCTTTTCTCTTTTATCTCGCCACAAAAACCCACTTCTTATCTTAGCTTTAGACTTAAACTGAGATAAAAAATTTTAAACACCACTTTTATCATGTTTTCACTAAAAACCGTGATCTTTGTAAATCTGCTTAGTGTGACCCATATCTATTATTGTAGTAGTGAATACATGAAATTCATTAACTGAATTGGGTTTTTTTTGGTTCCTATGACTTTTGAAGTTTTAGACGGACATGTCGAAGAAGGATTCTGATTTCATCTAGTTGCTCGAGGGCGAGCTCCAGAAGTCCAAAAGGGTTTTTTGTAGAAAAAAAAGGAAGAGTACATCATCTTCATGCTGCATTAAGTTTTGGGCCTAGGTACCTATTAGCACCTTAGCCAACTGGTGGAATTAAAGGCATGAGGCAGACATGTCTTTATAAGGTGACCCGATGGTGTCGGTTGGTATCAGCACTGGTCCCTTAGGCAAGTGGCAGTCGTGATGCACGTGAAGGCCCAATGATATCGAGGCATGAATGCTAAACGAGAAGCAGGCTTATGAGGCTAGGCAATCGAGAAAAACGACTAAGTATTGGGAGTTGGGGTTAGATCATGAAATTGGCCAGGAAGCCTTGAGTTGACCCAGGCAAAACGGAGGCAGACTTGAGTTGGCTCAGGCAAACGGTTATTGACAGTTAAACAACATTTTGCACATGTTGCTAGGAGCATGGGACAGGTGTCCAAGGCAGAAATAGGCTGCACATGTTGCTGGCAGCATGTGACAGGTGTCCAATGTAGAAACAGACAGTTATCGGCTAGGTAGTTTCATATTTCAGTGTGCTGACAGATTCTGGCAAAGTCAACACAGCCCTAGGGCAATTGGGGGTGTCAACTGCAAGATCATGGGTTGACCCCATGATCTCATGTACTTAGTGGCCACGTTTTTATGATTGTAAGCCTATATAAACAATGCATTTTCATAGCCTAAGGCAAATGGATGTTCTGTCTAGACTCTTGAGTGTTTCATTTGTAAGTTGGTGCTTAATAAAGGTTGAGACGCTTCCCGTAACTCTTGTTTGTGTTCTAGATGTTCAAAACATAATTGGTGTGTGAGTAAACACTAGTTGGCTGAGACCAAGTTGCTGATAAACTTTGTGCCATCACGGGCAAAGTTCTAGGCGGAAAATAGCCCCGTGACAGTACCCATGATATTGTTTATCTTTGTTGTTATAGAAACTATAGAAATTCTAATGCTTTTTAAAATCATTAGGAGGTTCTCTTTTCTAACATCCAAATTTTTTTGTAGTTGCCAACCAATTTGGACGTAAATAGCCATCAGTCTTTAGGTAGAATAAGTATTGACTTTCCAGATCACCCTTTGCTAGGTGGACCCATCAATTGGGTTAACACGACTCATCAAGACTTGCCACATGCATGGCCCAACTGTGGGTTGAAAAGTGACCTGCGATGCTCTTGACTAATTTTTAACGGTGTCCAATTGGGGCTCTAAAAGCTCATCACTCTTGCACTGTTTTGTTTTATAGTTACAACATTAGTCGCGAGATTAAATGTCAAATCATCTACATATTCACATTGTCGTTCCAATGAACTCCAGGAGCTTATGATTTATGACTACTATTAACTCCAAATCCATTTCAGTGGCAGTTGAATATCTATAACTTTAAAGAACACATACTTGCTTTAAAAAAGAAAAACCTAAAATGACAAACACGAGGCAACACCGTTAAAAATTATTCAACACACAAGTACTGTGCATTGGAGAGTAAAAGTTCTTTTTCTTGTCCATTTTATTCTGTTTGAGTAATTATTTGGCAACTAAGGTGATATCCCCTCCCTCCTTTTTTTTCTTCCCATTTTGCCATTTCCATTTTTTTAAGGGGACATGCATTACTTATGTTTCCTTTGAAAGGTAGATTTGATTTTCAACATTGCCTCTTAATAGAATTGATCATTTATGAGGGATACTTTTGAAAATCTAAAAGCATGTGTCTTTTATAGGTTGTCAAATACTGGTATCGAGAACGCATGAACAGATCTATAGTTTACTCGTCTGTTGCTATTTTTAACCTTTCTGATGAATACTTGACTGTTGTAGGCACTTGAAGCTCCAAAAGAGCCTTGACGCCCTAAGATGCGTTGGGATCATGTTTTAGAAGAGATGGTTTGGTTGTCAAAGGTAGTAAATTAGTCTTCGGATAATATCTAGCATATGTATAAGTGGATAACCAGCATGTTCAAATTTATTCATTATATGCTATACAGAATACACACTCAATGGAAATGGCTAACATTCATAATTTACTAAATCTGGTTGAATGGTAGATAAATGAATAAGTTTCTTGGGAGTCAACAACCATCTTGTCATAAGTCACAACCTACGAACATGTCACATGATTTTGCCATAGCAATTAATAACTGTTCAGTCTTTACATAGTGCGCTAATGTACGTCTGTTTACACCCATTTTTTTGCCAAAAATCAAGAAATGGATATACGGGTTAAAAGGTAGCCTTGAGGGTCGAGGCCCTAGCCTTGAAAGACCTTACGACCAGTTGCCCACAAATTAGGGCTGGTTTTTAAGAAATGATGGGCCTTCTGTATAGGCCCAAATCAGTCAAAGGCCTTAGGCTTGAATCAGTCCACTAGGCCTGAGTATTTCGTCCAGGCCTAACCCAAATTCCTAGAAGTAACAAGGCCTACGAAATAGGCCCAAATTGGTAGAAGCATTGGTTTTCTCACCAGGCTTGGGCTCAGAAGGCCTACAATGGATAAAGACCCATGATTTACCACAAGTTCAAGCCCAATTGATGAATAGGCCCGCTGCTTTAAGACCATCATTTAAAGTCTTTAATGAGCAAGAATGGGGTCTTAAGCTGCTCACAAGTAGCTCAAAGGCCTTAAGCTGCTCAGAAGCAGCTCAAAGGTCTAGAATATTCTTGCTGGGTAGGTCTAGACAAGCTGCTTGTGAGGCCTAGAAGCTTCTCCCTAGCAAGCTGCTCAAGCAGCTCGAAGGCCAAGCTGCTCACAAGCAGCTCAAAGACCTAGAAGGTTCTCTCTAACATCCCACAAGCTGCTCACAAGCAACTCAAGGTCTGAACTGGTGGGACCCCATTCTTCAGCATGAAGCAAGGCTAGCGACAGGTGGCGCACATGCAGCCCTTGGAGCTGCTGGTGAATGATTCATGCAGACCTAAGCAAGCTGCTCACAAGCAGCTCATCCAGGTCTGGTTGATCCTTTGTTTCTGGATCCTTCTTCCATGAGAGATGAACCTCAGAGGATTTAGAGGGCCCACAAGTATGCAAGGTCCAATAAAATGATAAGAAAGGCCTGGTGAAGTATTGATCTGCAGCTGTGGTGGGCCCGGAATGGCCTGGATACTGCAGGAACTGAAATTTTCTTTGCCATTTTTCAAAGTTTTATGCAGAAAAGAAGGATTTTGCAGGCATTTGCCCTTTTCTTGGAGTAAAAGACACGTTTTGTTCAGAGAGCAGCCCCTCATTGGAGCATTTCGAAGCTGCTCAAGCTCAAGCCTCTGATAGAAGGCCATGTGGCAGCCATGCATTGGAGCATTCTGAAGCAGCTCAAGGCCTGTAACTCCTATAAATCACAGTTCTGAAGGCCTTGGCCAAGGTCCACGACCATCAAGCCTCCGGCTTACCCAATTTATCTTTTAATTGTCTTTACTTTCCCGTTCAATCTAGCCCGGACTAGATTTTATTTCCTTTCATTTTCTTGTACCCAAACTTTGTTAAACCGATTAATAAAGTTTGTTTTCGTTCTTTCATTACCTTTCAGTCCTTTCCTTTTCTTTTATCCATTTTCCAACAACGGTTAGGAAATATTTAAGTCCTTATCCAGCAAAGGCGAACAACGAACCATCACGAGGCCTTACCCTTTGGGCCGAGCACCATCGTTTGAAAGAAGTCAGATTTTTGAGGCACAAAGGCCTTGAAATACAGTTTGGACTGCATTCTAGTCCTGGCACGCCCGCGCATTCCAAGCCAATCCGGTTTCGACACTTTTTGTGGAGAAACAACGTCTCCTTGCAGCAATTACTAACATCTGTTGTATTAGAAAGTGTGAAGATTCAGAAACGATGACTCCTATATAGAAAATTCTTAGCAATTTGACTGCATTGATTGCTTTCATTCCGTGGTTTATTTTGATGCTATGAACATGATTGGTTGGTTCATTATAACTATGATTTTTCTTATTTTCTTACTCTTTAATTCTTTTCTCCATCCTGATTTTACCAAGGGCTTTCTCTGTTTCTGATGAGAAGGCTAGGTTTGGGTAAAAATGTCGTTGGGTTACTGTGTATGGAAAATGCAAAGAAGCAGATTTCGCATTGAGTTGTTTTTTGGTTTTCATAATTCTAAATTGGATCAAAAGGTTCACGACATTTTAGAATAGGAAGAAAAGAAGTATTTATAACTTATGAACTTAGGCTATGATATTTGCAAATCACATATACTTCAAATAGTCCTGAAAAATCAAAGTCTTGTGATGACAGACATAAGTTAGACATGAGGTCTTGTGTGACAGCACTATAGATCAACTAGAAATCATAATGACTTGCGAAATGTTTCCTTGCTCTGTGATGATATTTTGTAGCTTGCATATTGTTAGGTTTTGTTAACAGCGCCGTCACTAATTTGTGGCCTTTAGAGTTTCTTCGGTGGGGAACTTATGTTTGGAAGAAGTTGGAAGTTGTTGATTTGATTCTGCATAGATAAAGATAAAGGCTCTATAGATCAACTGGGAATCTTAATGACTTGCAAAATGTTTGCTTGCTTTATTACAATATTTTGTAGATTGCATCATAGGTTTTGTTAACAGTTTTTGTGTATCATGATGTAGCACCTCTACTATGATTTAATTGTTAATTTTGGCATAAGTTTCTATGTGATGGATGTTCGATACTACATTTCCTTTTCAGCTCAAAGTGATATTCTGTCTCTTTTTATCCAACAGTTTATCATGACTTGGTCGTGAAGTGTGAGTTTTATTGAGATGATGGGATCTATTCATCAATGTTTTCCATAGTTGTTACAGCATGTGGATTGTTTTTTTATTTGTGGTTTATCTATTATTTAAGTTTTCAGATTATCACTATTGGTATTTCCATAAAGTTAGTTTTGAATTTTCATATTTCTGTCAAGTGTTCGGGATGTTATTTCTTCGTTCGGTCACGGGATATTCATTAATCATTAGCACTTGTGTAAATGCATATTACTATCTTCATGTTTTTTTTATTTTAACTCTTTAATTATAATGCATGGCCAGAAGCAAACCAAGTATCAAGAGGAAGACGCAGTTATGTAAGTTTGAAAGTTTATATCTTGTGCGCGGCTAATTTCTAATTTGACTTCTGTTCTCATTTTGGTTACTGCAGGCTTATGTTGAAGAAATGAGGATCATAGTTAAAGACAAAACATAATAAAAACTGTGTGACCGTGTATCTCATGCAGTTTAGCAGTTCTTTTCATTATGTAAGGCTCAAAAAATTTGGTGAGGCAAGTTTTGGCCACCTTATAATCGAATCTGTGAAGTGTGCTTATGCATCTCTGCAAGTTCAATAATTGAAGTTTATTTTTCTTTTTCTTGTGGTTGAAGTGAGTTGGAAAACCCTATTGTTAGACAAATAATGTTTAGCTTATGGTGAACCCTAAGAGAATTGTAGGCACTACTTTGTTAACCTGAGTTTTCCTATGAAAAACACACCGATTGTTCTTGTCCGGGAATTTGGCACAAAACTTAGGAATTTGTAGCATGTGTGTCCACATATCTCCCATCACTGTTTTTGGATAGCAAACCTTTTGGCATCTACAACTTTCAGTCCAAATACTTCAAAATCGATCTCCACAATGGGTCGCGATGCACCTAGTATATAGATATGGTTCACTTTCAGATCAAATGATCGATCATTGCTAGGGCTTGCATAGTTCCTATCAATAATTGCCAATAAAACATTCGGAGTTTGTCAATCAGCATTGGGCTTGCACAGTTCCTATCAATAATTGCCAATAAAACATTCGGAGTTTGTCAATCAGCATAGCCTCTTGCATAGTATAAATCATCTAATTAGAACAATCTGTCTGTATGGCATGGATCATCTTATATCAATATTGTCTATTCTATGAGCATAACCTATCTTAATCATCCAAATTGCAAAAAAAAAAAACCATTGCATGACCTATATTTGAAATCTAGAATGCAAATACGAAATAGATAGAACGCATTGCAATCGATTTCATCGAAAGAAGAATGCATGGTTCTTTTCATGCAACAAATCTGAATAGAAAAACCAACAATCTATACAAAACTAAGTTACTTGGTAGGAAGCTTCATATCCACGGATCCACTCCGAAAGGAGTGTTTAGGCACTCATGGATTGAAAAACCATGCTCTTGGTTAGAGGTGTCAAACAGACCGTGCCATGCCGGCATGGCCTGCTTAGCTTTGTGTCGTGTCGTACCAGCCTTTTTACTTAAATCATGTCGTGTCGTGCTGTGTTGTTTGTCAATCATGTCGTGCCGTGCCAACCCGTCTACTAAAATCGTGTCCTGTTGTGCAGTTTTTCAATCATGTCGTGCCGGGCCATTTACTTAATCATGTCGTGACGTGCCGTTTTTAAATCATGTCATGTCGTGCCGGCATATCACCAACCAATTTTCGTCTAGAAAAAAATCTTCCCAAAAAGCAAATATTTCCGTGTTGTGCCATGCCCATGCCGTTTTAATTTTTTATATATATAATACAATGTATTGCTTATAACTTACAAGTTGGTTTAGTTCCGTTTGTCACAACTCACAAAACTAAAAAGTGATTTATATGTTTGTGTGGTGATTTATATGTTCGTGCCGTTAGATAGAACGCAATGTATGTGTTATATTTCGTCATGTTTGATTTATATGTTTCTAGTGGTATAAAAAGTTTTAAAAGCTTATTTTAGCTAAATTACAAAATTAAAATGCATTGTTTACTATTTTTACCCTATATTAGCCACATAACAAGTCAATTTATTTAATAATGACATAGCGGCTCAATTTATTTTTACCTTAATTAATGACATTACGAGTCATGACATAGCGAGTCAATTTATATAAAAAATTGAATTTTTTTTTTTCCGTGCCCCGTGCCCGGCAAGAACCGTGACACTCCCGTCGCACTTTCATACTGTGTCGTGCAAGACCAACTTTCGTGTTGTGCCCATGCCGTGTCCCTTGCTCACTAAGACTGTGCCTTGTCGTGCCGTGCCACATTTAAACGTGCCTTGCCTAATTATTTTTTTTCCGTGCCCCATGCCTGGCAAGAACCGTGACACACCCGTCCTACTTCCATACTGTGCAGTGCCAAATCAACTTTCGTGTTGTGCCCATGCCGTGTCCCGTGCTCACTAAGACCATGCCTCATCGTGCCGTGCCATATTTAAACGTGCCTTGCCTGTGTCGTGTCGGCCCGGCCCATTTGACACCTCGACTCTTGGTGATGGGAGCCATGGAGATTGATCTCGTGCTTTGGTTGCTCTTGCCTTTGTCTAGGTCTCTCCAAAGATTCCGAACTCCTTAAAATGAATTCAACAATGCTACACATACAACAATTTAAACATAATCCCAACAATTAGGGTTTGCAATTTTATATTCTTGGGCCTTTTAAAATGCTTATACTTCCCCTCCTGCGGTATAACTCGGATAAAGGTCCGTATTTAATTTACCGTCGAAAAGGTATTGCAAAGTACTACTCCCTCCGTCCCTTTTTAATTGTCCTGCTTCGTAACTCCAACTTATTAAAAAAACATCATCATTATACCTTTCACATCAACTTTTTCCTCCACTTTCCCTATTTACCCATCATCATTACACTTTTACTCACTTACTTTTCAAAATGGAATCTACTTTTAGGGACAAAATAGACAATTCACCAACTTTTACCCACTAACTTTACAAAATGGACACTTATTAAGGGACAGCCTAAAATGGAATACCGGACTATAAATAAGGGACGGAGGGAGTAGAAGCTAACGGAAATCCAACTTGCGTGGCTCTTGTTTTTATCTCTAGTTCAATGCAATTTGGAGCTAAACCCAAAAGTACGAATAGTGATCTTAAAAACTTTTAAAAACAACAAAAGAAACGAAGGATAGTGCCTTTTTCACCCAATCGTAGTCTGAATAGAGCAAACCAGTCAACGGAGGCCAATGTCTTCTCATTCATGAATCCGACTTGCAATAGCAACTACATATAGAAACAAGAAATCATGCAAGTCAGATTCACGAGTGTGAAGATATTGGCCTCCGTTGACCGGTTTGCCCTATATATTCAAGCTACGATTGGGTGAAAAAGGGCAATATCCTTCTTTCCTTTTGTTGTTTTTAAGAGTTTTCAAGACTATTTAGCTTCAAATAGCATTGAGCTAGAAATTTGAATTGCGTGATTCTTGTTCCTATATGTTGGTCAATGTTATCTCAAGCTAATATAGTCTTACGAAAACAAGTAACAAAACGAAGTATAGTGTCTTCTTATTTTGTCCTTATTCAAATTTTTTACGCGTTTGCTAATTTTGTCCCAACTTTTGTGAAAATTGTTCGGAAAAGTAAAAAATTATGACTTTTACCCAAATGCATAAATGAAAAAACTTAAATGGGCTGCAACTTTTACAGGATTTATCAAACAAGCTCATATTTTACCTTAATAACTTGAAGCAAATTGATGAATCAACAAGCAATGATATCACAAAAAGTTGCACAGCAAAGTAAATACAGCAATGATATCAGTTGTCACTAAATGCAGATGTACTAATTCCATAAATATGTAGCACACGCAAGTAATATCCTGATATCAGGTTTAATTTCAACTCAAACCTCAGCCACCGGTGTACTCTGTGAAAGAAGCAGCGGCATTGGAAGTTGATGAGCCGGTAGTAGAAGATGTGTCATCAGGAACCCTATTATCGTTGTCCATGAAAGCACGCCTTGCTGGCCGCATGAGATCCGTTGGGCGATCGCTTAGAAGCATAACGACTTCAGACATGGTGGGACGTGAAGAAGCCGGCATCTGAGTGCACATCAAGGCAATCTCTATGATCTTCTTCGCGGTTTTGTCTGTGTATCCGTTTGAGCCTAGTAAGATCTCATCCACCAGCTTCAAGTGCATGCCATCGTCATACAGCTTCCATGCCTGTTTAGAAGCAATGATTCAGGACAGCAAAACAGGTAAATGTATGTATTCTTGTTTTCTTTGTAATTGGTTATGTAAACGTCTCCGCGCATACAATAAATGTTTCATATTTTTGCTTATGTTATCGCCGAAGAAAATGCAAGCAGTCTTCATGTTTTCTAATATCAGCAATTATATTGAAAACATTACCGAAACACAGTCTAGGCTTATGGCTAAGAGAATTACTTGTTCAAGGAGATAATCAGTAACCGGTTCGGCTTCAACTGCATTGAAGTCATTACACCTTCGACCACTTATGATTTCGAGGACAACTATGCCAAAGCAGTAGGTATCAACCCTCTCAGTCAATTGTCCATGGATTGCATATTCTGGCGCCGTGTATCCCCTGTTCCACGAGAATTGAGAACTGAGTTATCATGAAAGGATTCCCACAAATGACCACATCTCATAACATTCTTGGGGACGGATGTGAGTTAGTTTATAGTTCACTAGCCTCAACCAAATTCGACAACTGAAGAGAAAACAATTCACAAACATAACTCTTATGCATAAAATTTAGCCATAAATTTTTCCTACTGCCAACAAAGAACCAATCGTAGAAAAATCTTTAACCAATTTCTTTTTCCTTAGCGTCACTTTCAAATGAAAGGCCTAACACCAAAACGTTTTGTACTGAAATTCACAGAATTTCTATTTTTGTAGGATTAATTGAGCTAGAGGGTTGTAGTTATATGTTTATGCATGATTTACGAAATTGATTTAAAATAAATAATTCAATTTAAAAATTCCAACCAAAATGACGTGCAGTGGCTTTTTTTCGAGGTCAAATGATGGCTCTCATATGAAGAATCGGTAACAGTACTTCTCTTTGTAACAAACTTTGTTCGTATAGCATTACCCTAAGTTCGGAAATGGTTGCTTTCCTACTTACAGTGTTCCGGCAAAATTGGTGCTGAGATGGCTCTGACCGTCAGGTAGAAGCCTTGCCAACCCAAAATCAGCAATTTTAGGCTGGAACTCATCATCCAGAAGAATATTGCTGGACTTTATGTCTCTATGTATGATAGTGACATGGAATTGGTCATGTAGATAGGAAAGACCCCTGGCTGTGCCGAATATTATGTCAAATCGTTGTTTCCAGTTCAAGGTCCTGCGCAATTCACCTGTCAAAAGTATGCCAAACTTTCAACTTGAAGCAGCAATCAAGAACGTGCACTAACTCTTTCCAGAGAATTACAAATCCAGCATTGCATATTTGAGCTAAATCAAAAAATCTTTGAATCTTCTTCATGCATTACACAGTGCAAGTCATGTGTGTGTTTGTTTGGTTAGAAATTGGTTCATTCCTTTGAAATCTGGTTGTACATGGATTTTGGAAGTCTCCAATAAAGCAATATGTTCGGTAATGGTACGCTGCCAACAAGAAAACTGGTATCACAAGAAAACTGTAAGCAACATATGTATCTTCTTTTATCTATAAACAGCTCGAATCATTTTTATGGTAATGGAAATCTGCGAACGAGAAATCGTCGCTTGTGTTTCCCTTTCTTTACAATACCTACATATTGTTTAGCCATATACCTACCATTTCCCAACCCACTTAGCATGGTGTATTGTTCGCCTCAGAACCACCCTGACCTTTATAGTTGACGATATAAATAACTATTATACTTCTCTCTAACAACTAAAGTTCTCGGATGAGTTGTGGTGAGTAATTTAACATGCTATAAGACCAGTCAATAGATCATACGTGTGATCTCAACGCCTACACGATAATGAAGAAATTGCACATGTTCGGCCACCTTATGGTGAGACTGGCCTTGAGAATAACAACAATTAAGTCAGGATTTTACTAACAGTTTAAAACTTGGAGCTTTGTCTTAAGCTACATGCTACACTTGAATACACGATCCAAAACTGTATATACCATTTAGTCGTACGTTGAACCCACCCGCATGGTTTGTTTCCTTTCAGGTCACAACTGGCTTTCACAAAATCGTACTCAAGCACACCCTTACACACCAGATATTGAACCAAACATATGGACAAAAGATTGAGAGTGACTTGCAAATGGAAGAAGTGGACAACTTACCATACAAGTACTTGTCAAGGCTTCCATTTCCCATATAATCATAAACAAGTAGCAGTTCAGGCCCTTTGCTGCAACAACCTAGTAGCCGGAGGAGATTCCGGTGATGAACATTACTGATTAGCTTCACTTCAGTCACAAAATCCGCCTTTACTCTACTGGTTCCCATAACTAGTTTCTTGACTGCAACTATATTTCCATTCTTCAGAGTGCCCTGATCAATTGAACTTTATGGTGATGAGTACGTTACTGTTCCAACAACCAACTTATCAATCCCTTAATTAGTGTAAATGAAGAAGATGGTCTGATTGGTGTTTTGTGAAATAGCTTTTTCCCATGAAGTTCTGGAAGGGTAGAATCTTTGGACCAGATTCATTCTAGGCATGACTTACATTTAGGGAAGTAAACACTCCCCCTCAGCCTGCCATCAGCTTGCCCGAGCCCAAAGTTGGCCTTGGCCATAGTTCCACCCAACCGCCATGGTCTGGGCATGGGCCATAGGATTTGAAGCCTAGACCCTCAGCCCAGAATTTCTCTCCCTAAAAGAAGCGTTAAAACGAGTTCTTTCTGAAAAAAGGCCAATAGCCCAGGACCTGAGACCAAGCCAATAACCTGAATACTTCCGGACCATGGTCCGCAACTGAACCTAGGTTTGAGGAAAATAGTCCAGCCAGGCTCAAAGATGAGTTGGTGGGAGCCCTATAGGGCCTGGGCCGAGCTAGCGCCATGCCTCATAAAGAATGGACTGGCCGAGCTTTCCTTACCCACATTAACGGAAAAAGGCTAATTCAGACCACCAGTTTAGATCTTAAGGAGAGTGTTCTGGGTAAATCCAAGGGTATATTTCCCCATCAAGGCATTCTTAATCGTCATTACAATATTTTTGTTAAGCCTCACTGGAAACATATGAGATTACCTTATATATATCACCAAAACCTCCTTCTCCTAGTTTGTTTTCTTTATTGAAATTTTTCGTGGCAGATTTCAAATCTCTGTAGCTGAAATTCTTAGGACCCTGCAGTTCACTTGCCCCTATGGTTTTACCTGCTACAAGGGAAAAATCACATTTTATTCATATCAGTAAATGGATATTTCAGGAAGAGTTCTCCAAACTACTTTTTTTTTTAAATGTTTTAGGGAAATTGACAATTTATCCTTTTCATGTTGACGACATACTTGAAAAACTTTGAAAACATCTTTACACTGTTTTCTTAGAAGTGGTTTCTTTCGTGAAAGATCACTTGAAAACAAAGTTTTGTATCTGTCAACCAAACAAGTTTTCTGCACACAAAAAAAAAACCTGCAAAATTATTTCTGAAACAACAAGAAGCATGCACTCAGGATTTGATGGTAACAAATCAGGGCAGTTATCTTTTTTCACCTCTTGGAGCTGCATATCTTGATTGGTGATAGTGATACCATAAAATCAGTCCAATTATAAGCAAAAGGCATCCTCCACCTCCAACAATCCCTCCAATTATGGCATTCTTGTTCCTTGAACGTCCTGTTAAGTCAAAAACAAAAGGTAAACATTTTTGTTTGATTGCACAGCATAATGTGGTGGAATAGTTTCTCCTCTATTCATCCGAAGAGTGATAGTCAGAAACAAAACCACTAAACTTATCTATGCTTTTGAGCTTGTGGCTTGCCCAAGTGAGAGAAATATTGAGCCAAATGCTCTCCCACACCGACCGCAAAACGCCAAACTCATGTTTCTGAGATTACTTTATGTGATTTTGGTAGTAGTAGTTCAAGGCCTACCATTTGGAGCTAGTTTTTGTTTGCCATGGATGACGAAAGCCAAAGCACATACTAACAGAGTTATTATTCCAGGGCACAAGCTCACCAACCAACCTCTCTTTGGCTAGTTGAAGTTTCTACAAAAGTACTGAAGCAAGAAAGTATCCATTATCTAAGGTTGTGTCGTGTACATTAGTTCAAACAAATTTTTTTTTTTTGAACGGCTCGCTATGCTTTATCAGATGTATAACATGGTGAGAATCTTGAAAACGTGATTTTTTCGGCACCAGCAAGCAGTTCAAAGACAAAAACATGATCTCAATCCGCTCTTTCGTGCATTGGGAACAATGTGTCCATATCACAATGGTGCTCTAAAAGTGCTCAATAATTTCCACAACTCATTGTGCAGCTCATCTCTATATATGAATCATGAAATATGTATTTATGGGAATCAAAGGTTTTACCTCCAAGGAAAGGGGTGATGTTAGTGGTCTGATTAGCACCAAAGAAGGCAGTGGCCGAGTACCTAAGGAAACACCCGGCATCAACAGCCCTCCCATCTGCATCAGGCGGACAACTCTGTATATTCCCGTACGCCACCTGCAAGCAACCTAGGCAACCACTCTGACTCACAGTTTGAGCACACTGTGCCACCGCGTAGACAGTGCCACCACCAGCCACGGCCCTCGTTGCCGCGGCGAAGTAGCCGTTGATCCTTGGTGTTGCCGTTTCGAGGTTGGTTAGCAGTCCTTGCGCAGCTGTCTGGAAAGCCGTGGGTTGAGATGCGGTATCATTTCCGCACATGCCCACATTGCCAGGGAGAGTGGTCTGGTCGTAGAAAGTGCTGCTTTCATATCTTAACATGAGAAGAAGCAAATTAGAAAGTTGATGTTAGTAATGTGGAGACTGCGGCTATTCTTGTTGCCAAACAAAACTAAATAACGTATTGTGAGAGAATAACTTATCTTGTAAAGCGGAAAATAAGTACTTAAAAAATAAGAATCTTAGCGGAACGGGGTATAAAACTTGTTTCACCCTTAATTAGCCTTTCAAGATCATAAACTAGACCACAAGCTGACTGCCAAGGGAAAAAGGCTAATGGCCATATCATCAACACATGTAAGCCATGAATTTGAAGTCCGAATAATGAATGAAGGTTGTGCGTTAAGTAACTGACAACCAGCATGTAGAAAACAATGTTAGATCTTTGTGACTTGGATCTGATTATGAATAAGATCCCCTCCACATAACTTAATAGGGAAAAAAACGAATTCATGTAGCCAATCCAATTGATTCGGACTTACATATAAAAATAATACATAAACGATAAATTCTCATATTTCCTGCAAGTTCCCACAAACCCAATGGAATCAAATCAATCAGCAAACAAAGACAATTGCCAGAGCATCATTTACTCTTTTCAAATTTACCCCCAAAAAATTGTGCTGATTATTGTGCCAAAATCCCATTCTTTCAGCA